>JACXGJ010001301.1:71691-88220 GCA_016801105.1 Esox niger | reverse complement strand
TGTATATATATTATACTGCAAATATAAGTGTATATATTTCTGTGGAAGATGTGAAAAATGTTGGGAACTAAATTACTGTCTGTAGTGTTACTGTCTGACACACCAGCTCTGGATATTAGAAAAAATATTAATGCTTTGCATGTCTAACTGACAAGATCGTCTCTGGTTGCTAATATGAATGCGCTATTTAGTTGGCAAATAATCACTTACTACCCAAATAACTGGCTTTGTTTTGGATTTCAGTTGCCTAATACATTTGCGCGGTCTGGTACCTCTGCACAACAGTAGCTAGTCTTTCTACATGCAATTTGAGAAAAGTGCAAATATTTTAAATCTTTGCTGTCAACCATTTCCCCTTTTTTATCACTTTAAACCAGATTTCTGGGGACTTGCAGGCTTGGTAGATTCCCCTCCATCTGTAGAGCAGAACACAAACCCAAGGTGACGTGTTACGAATAGACCAAATCCCATGTACACTAAGCTGGGTCAGGAAATTGAGGGGCCATGAAAATTATATAGGTTAGGGGTATAAGACTTCATGGACCTTAACTCAAAGCCCCTGGCCTAGTGGAGTAGATAATTGGGGGAATTATTGGGCTTTTGGCTACCAACAGGCCAAGAAAGTAATAGTGGGGTCTAGGGCCTAGATCAGACAAAGTGCCAAGTATTGGTCATTTATTGGAGAACTGTGAATCTTTGAAATTTTCCGAATGGAAGCAACCTGACGCTCATTGTATCCCTTTGCCAGTAAAGCCAGAATTCAACCCTTTTCCTCACTCAGCTTTTCTTTTCAACTCTTTTGTCATGTGGAATAGTTATATTTATTCAAATTACCTTTGAGGTACCACTTTCACTGTTTTTCCTTTTGCAAGAGGACAGTGATGACAACAGTAGTGGTTTTTATATTTTTCCTTGTTAAATTAGATTTGGTTCAGGTAACCACCTAATCCGTACCTCATTAAGTAAAATGAAGTGTGCCTCTTGGAATTTAACAGACACCGGAATGGAATGGCTGCCATACATGTAAAGATGCATATTTAGTGGTCTCTTAATTTTTTCCAGAGTGGTATGTGTATGGAAGTCATAATATTAAATCTACTTGTTCAGAGATTTTTGTTTAAGTAATAATATGTAATTGTATGTTCTATGGTGAAAGATATCATGGGGGCATCTCACACCCTCATGTTTGATACATTTTTTCAACAGTAATTTAGACACTGTATAGCCCAGTTAGCCTAACTAGCAGTGGTGTTAGGGTTAGGTTAGGAATAAGGGCCATGTTTAGGCTCAGAATATGGGGTCTACAACATTGCTGAAAACTTGTTTTCCAAATTGTGTTCTATTCAGATGACAGTTTACAAATAAATGATTGATTGTGGAGGCTAAGGCAAAGATGTGCTTTGTAGTACCCTGAATGCACTTTGAGTAAGGGCAAGGAATTAAGGCAGTTGCTAATGCTTTGTGTGTCACCCAAAACCCTGAAATGCCACTGACAGGCAGGTCAAAATCCACGTTTTTTTGAACTTCAAATAATATTACCTGATATAGAATAAAAGAACTGTCATTTTTCGAAACGTATAAAGTAGCCGGACAAGAAGTCATAAATATACTTGCATTGCAAGACGTGGCTGTTTATCAAATAAAGTGATCAGAGATCATTCAAGGTGAACACGAGAAAGCGATTTGCTGCACTCCTAACCAGTGTCCGAACTACAGGAGGTGGGCAAGGTGTGACAGATATGTTTCCTATTGACTAGCAAATCGCTGGCATCATTGGGGAGATCTGAGTGGAAAAGTCATATATGGGGACACAGACATGTCGCTGTGAGATGGTTGCAGTAAATTATCATTTGCCTCTAGGCTAATCATAACATTTCAACTTCACATTCAAGAAACATCAATACAGACATAAAATCTAAGGGAATTGGTGAAGTCTGTACTGGGTTGTGGTGATACATCCGAGGCTGTATTGCAATCGCAAGATATGTTCAAAGAAATAGTAGCCTAGAGAACGTGGCTAAGAAAGTATATAACATTTCAGAAGTTCTGTAGAAAATCAATGACTCTTAGAAAGACCTTGTGTTAAAATAATTCTTCCAATTTAAAGGAATGCATTTTTCATGTAGGGCTACATAACAAAGCCTATAACTTTTATTTGGAGTATGCTGATCGGGTGTTTTATTTGATTTGTGGTGAATAAGCGTACCTATTTTATGTTCTATTCATTTTCATTTAGTGAGAATTTTAATTAAAAGTAATTTCTGAAATATGTTGTCAATTTTGTCAAATTATATATTGTAAGACAACATGTGTGATAACGCTGAGCTCATTCAAGAACCTCTAGGTCATAAAAGTGTGCATCTTTAAATAAATCAGCACATTGTGTCTGGTAAAATATGCAATGTTGAATGTGTTGCTTTATGCACATGCACATGGGGCTATTATTCATCTTGCTTTCAAGCTGTATGGAAATGACCACTGAGGGCTATATTTTACAACCTATTAATTCTAATAGTTTTTGGATCAGCTACAGGCTGTAGGGTTATGATGCTTGCTACATCCGTAGCCTATAAGGCTAAGATGTTGCAGGAAACAGTAATTGCATTCCTGTAGGATATTCATATTTCTATTGATAAGACTCCCATGTGTTTCAGTTGACATTCCCCTAACAGATTTTCCAAAGTAGCCTGGTATTTCTTCAATTCAACCGCTAGGCTGTGCATACGCATGGGTTGAAATTTGCATAGAGATACCCACACTTTCCCATTTTGTTGAGTAAACCTTTATAAAGAAACTAAATCACAAAATGAAGAGGTTCAGTTTGATGTATGGAGCTGTGCTTTCAGTAAACCAAAGGCAACATACTACTGGTCTCCTTTGGATGTGCACAACTTAGGATAAAGTATTTTATTGAGGCACCTCTTATTTAAGAACATTTGTTGAACTGACAAGATGAATAACAGCACCACATTTTTTTTAAACTGTATTAATGACAAGGTGCTCCAACCGCCTACATTACATCTATCCAAGGCCGCAGGAAGTTGTTTCGATCAAAGGGTGCCGATAATGGTTGTCGCGTGGTGTAACTGGTCAGGTATTGAATGCCCATAAGGACCGTCAAACAGCCTACCCGTACACACTGTGAGACGCAAGTGAAATTTGGGTTCATGTCAGGGGCCACTGAAGCTGCATCAGTTTGGGGCTCTAGCGGCCCCCGTACCCCTACGTCCCGCGGTTAAGTATCCAAAAATTACCTCTAATTGCTTCAAAGTTATAGTCAATAATAACTGATCCCAAGCCGTGTCTCGGGGTGTTGGGATATGCAAAAAGAACATTTCCATTTCACACCAATACATTTGTATGACATTTGTTTGTATAGAATGAGACAAATATAAGCAAAACATATTTGTTTGCTTGTTTTGATATTGTCTCACATAACCTCTTGATGAAATGAAGAATGAAGCCTTGCATAATGTACACTGCAACATCTATCTGAAAGCAGAAAAACCCACTATATGCATGATGCTTAAACTCTACCTCTTTCCTTTCTCCACCCAGGGGACTGGGGAGAATGGGATAGAGCTTTGTGGCTCTGGGAGTTGGAGATGAGAGAGGAAAAGCAGCCAGATTGCTCTTCAATGCAGTAATGTGATTAAATCATACAGTGACAGGCAGAGCAACAGAGCTATGCCAGTCTTGGGGTACATTCCAAATGGCAAGCTATAAACTTATGGGTCGTGGTCAGAAGTAGTGTTCTAAAACGAATAGGGTGCCATTTGGGATGTAGACAGTCTGTTTCCTCTATGATGGTCCTGCTTAGACTACTGATGAACTAACTGGAGGTGCAGTCCGAGGCAAAGGCAGACTAGGTGTTTGATATTATCACGTGGGGTAAATGAGGAGAGGAAATGAAGACAATTTGACCAGTTAAAGTGTCTGTGATGTTACACTTGTGGAATAATGGCACATATACCACAGCAAATCAGCCAATCAACATTCTGAATTTGAAGCATCCAGTTTATGAGACACCGTATACAACAGGTATGACATCACCATCACATCACTTTTTACCATTATAACTGTGTAACCAGTTACACAATTTGTAACCGGTTAATGAAAGTAATAAGGCATCTCTGGGATTTCTCGTACATCACCTATATATCCCGGCTATGAAAGGTGTCCAGGCACTCCGCAATGACCAAACACCACACCCTCTTGAACCTTATTTATTAAATATGCAATATTCTATGTTATTTTATCTTTTCTATTTGAGGAGATACAGGATGGATATTGGATATTGTTTTGACTAGTATCTGCTCATTCAACATGAAGTTAGACTTTATTTGGTGAAACGAATCATCAACCCGTAACCCAGCAGTTACAGACTCTAAACACTACCGCATATCTTACTCATAGGTCCATGTTGATATCACTCTACTTACCCTAATTATCTTTTGGCAGATTTGTGTTCACAGATATTATGGAAGAGGTGGAATCGATGTCTGACATATTTGCCCAGCTACTAATCTTTCTTCAATGAAGAAACCATGTGCTTTTTGTGGTGTAGTGGGGATGATATCATAAAGCAACCCTACATCAAGCTGTCCCTTTTTTATTACAGTAGCAGGAGCAGGTACACCAGGCTAAGTGTAAATGGCACCCTGTTCACTACATAAAGCAATGCCTTTGGCTAGAACTCTATGGGCTTTGGTCAAAAGAAGTGCACTGTGTATTGAATAGAGTGCCAGTTGAGACACTGTCCCTTTCATCTTGTGAGTGTTAAAGTGTGATACATAAGAACATGTAGCAGCAGCTTTCAAGTGCTTAAACCCATTTGGCGGATTATCATCCCTGCCTCTGCCTGTAATGGCTTGGCTTAACCCCCTCACGCCTCTAAGAGGGTTGGGGCTCTTTTATCCCCCATTTTCATTATCAAAATGTTTTGCCTTTCGTTTTATGACCACCGTCAAACTTCGGATACTTTTACCTTGAGTTTTTGTTATTTTTGCCTTGAAATAGGTTGAACTATTAGGAGGAAGCTTCAAGTAAAGAAGATTATGTAGTGAAATATAAATCAGTACCGCAACTGCATACATACAGGTGTCCACAGCCTCTGTAAAAACAGAAGATGTTGATGTAGTAGAAACATGACCATGGGTGTTTTTGCTTTGCTCTATCTGCTGCTGTATTTTTCTAGTTAGGGCTAGAAATAGCTCGCACAGTAGCTGGTTGAATAGCACTTTGATCCAATGGAGTTCCCTTATAACTGATTTGGGAAGAGGATGTGACTGGTAACAGCAAGGATCTGTGTGTGATTTCCAAAGAAATGGCAAAAATAGTCAGTCACTACTGTAAGTTATGTTTGACAGTACCATTACAGTGCGAAAACATTTGTGCCTTTACACCTTGATTAAGCTGATATTAATACATTTTTTGCTTAGTAATTGTCAATTTGAGTGTCCGACTGTACTGTCCAAAGCTACAGTTGCAAAGTTAACAAAAAAGCAATGCTCAACAGTTGAAGTGGGTCTTCACTTTAGCTGTAACAAATACATCAACTTTTTTGATGAAAAGATCATCACCATTAGAAAACAAATAACTGACTCCTTAAATAATTATAGTCCCCAAAATCTCAGTTGTCCTGAGTATGTCTTGAACCTCCCTGACCAGGTGTCAATGGGGACACTGGAACTTTTAGATCCTGCATCGCTCGACACATTCACTTAATTTGTAATGTGTTCTAAACCCACAAATTGTCATCTAGACCCGATTATAACAAAATCATTTAAGGAGCTATTTTCAGTGCTAGATCTGCCAAAGTTGAACATAATTGCTCCCTTTCCTCTGGATGTGTACCAAACTCGCAAAAAATTGCAGAAATTAAGCCTCTTCTGGATCCAAAAAAAATCTGGATCCAGACATTTAAAAAAACTATAGGCCAATACCAAACCTTCCATTCCTCTCATAAATCTAAGAAAAATGTGTTTCCCAACACCTGAATGCCTTCCTGAAGACAAATGCCATTTATGAAATGTTCCACTCCGGATTCAGACCCCATCATTGTCCTGAGACTGCACTGGTCAACGTCACAAATGACTTCCTAATGGCACTTCTGCAATTGGGCTGTACTCTGCTGGCAATACTCGGCCAACAATACTCAGCCCTCATTCAGGGTGGTTGCGGTTGGTGGGTGTCCTTTTGGTTGATGTTTGGCAATGTGGATGGATTGATTTCCTGCCTGTTGGACCCTGTCCAGGGCCTCCTCCAGATAGGGCCACAGTGTCACTGGATCCCCCTGTCTCAGCCCCAAGATCTTACGTTGCTGCATTATTGTGCATGGGGAGTAAGGTCAGTTCTTCTCCAACATAAAGCCTTGTAGATCTAAGGAATGCATTTTCAAAATTTTCCCTGTTTTCTGCCGTTTAAAACTTAGGAGAACTTGAGGTCTTAACCCACACCTGCGGAGTACCAGGCTTGACTCGTTGTGGTCCCTGTCCAAATTTTCCTGGTTGTGTTGCAGATCAAGACGTTACCTGACTATTTCAGCTGCCACTCTGTTGACTCCCCCTGTCCTTGTCCATCTGGTCATGCCTCCGATCTGGACTAGGTTTAAATAGACTCTGAGCTTAGCCCACATGCATTGAAAAATTTTGACTCTTAATATGTTCACCCGGCACAGCCAGAAGAGGACTGGTCACCCCTCGGAGCCTGGTTCCTCTTTAGGTTTACTCCTAAATTTCAACCTTCTTAGGGAGTTTTCCTAGCCACTGAAATTCAACACTACTGTTGTATGCTCCTTGGGGTCTATTTATTGTAGAAGCACTTTGTGACAACTTCTGATGTAAAAAGGGCTTTAAAAATACATGTGATTGATTGATATTCAGCTCACATTAACTTGTTCCAAACTTGAGTGGGACAGGTGCAGCTTTATGACAACTTATCGAGAATCAAGTAATTGATTTGAAAGCTCTGATGCAGTTACCCCTCCAACACAGCGCAATAAATAATTACGCTAGTGGTGCCTCACGCCTGATAATACTTGATTGTATTGAAGCTAGGACTGTGTGCATATCATGTATTAATAGCAGGCTTGAGGAAAATTTTCCATCATCAAAATCCTGACATCCAGACATGGTTGCAAAAACAACATTAACGTTATGAGTGTAATGCAAAACCTGCTTTATCACTAGTTATAGAATACATCAATTACAATAGAAATAACATAGACATTTGTTTTTATGTTCGGGATGGACTGCACAACTACAAGTGAGTACCTCTGAGATTAGTATGCTTGACCGATAGAATATCCCATCACACTTTTTGCCGTGTGTGTAATAATATAAACAAAATAACAACGATGGCATGGCAGCATATAAAGATATGCCCCTTGGGTTCAAATTAAACTGGCATGGAATACCACCCATTGTCTTATTTTGTTTTTCTTTCTCACGTTGTTTAGCTGTATTGCGTATGGTGATGGCTGCACCTCTCCAGTCTTTAGGATTGCTATCTCCCCAGGACCCAGTAAGACAAACAAACTATGAGTTTCGAGTGTAGTGTTACATTGTGGCCTGTGACGTTTAGGGCAGAGCACAAGATTCTAACGACCTAAACTAGTACATGATCAAAAGCCTGCCCACAGATCCACAAAATAGTGGTCTTTATTAAAAGAAGAAAAAACACTGTTGGGGAGGTTCTCTTCTGCTCTGCTCAACCAATCTAGTGAATGCTGAGCAGAAATAAATACGTGGTATTGCCTTAATAACTTCCCAAAGTGAAATTCACGTTAGAGATTCCATTTCTAATTTACCCTGAAAACTAGAGCATATTTTGTTGTGGAGCCAGTAGAGACAGGATTAGGGAATATTACTCAGATTTGTTATTAATTATTAATTTCAAAATTAATTTGTTTCCTAACACATATTAACCATGAGGCAGTATTCTGTGGTTTGGTAAGAGTTCTCTGAGACATTCAAATTTAATTGCTGTATTTCATGGAAAAACATCATTTCTAATCTGTATGCAAAACAATTCCTTTCTAGTTCACTCCTACAAATGTTTGTCCAGCTTTAAGCCTTTGAGCTTGTTATTGCCCTTTAAATTAAAGGTACGACTCAACATGTTCAAAAGCATGTAGCAAATGTCTAGGAGTGAAATGGGCATCACTGTGTATTGTATTTGACAATTGCTAAGTAGCTATTGCAGTGATTATGCGGGTATCTCCATTACTATGAAGAAAGAGTCAATGGAATCAGTTGGACTTTTTCATGAGGGACATTTCACAGACCGTCAGGCATTCCTCCACGGACCAGGATTTGACACTGGTACAGCCCACTATGAGCCCAGTCCCTCTGGTTGGGGTAAATAAATCAGTAACTGGTATTAGCAAATATAAAAACAGGTAGTTTGCTGTGGTTATTATGTTACATTAACATGATCAGGGATTTTGCATCTCTGAGAGGCGTTTTCTGGATTTTTTTTATCAAATGAATCTACCATTTAAATAATAGACTGATAATTTCTTTGTCAGTGGGCAAATGTACAAAATCATCCGGGGATCAAATACTTTTTTCCCCACACTGTATTGTAACAAGATGGTCAATGATTCAAGAACTCCAACAGCCACTAGTATTCTGAGTTTGTGTCACCTTTAATTTCATTGCTGAGCCCGTGGACCGTCAGCTTTGTGTTTTATTTTCTACAGATACACATATTCAAATTCACACTAGACAACACCTGTCAGACTTTCGAACTTGCATGCTTTTTACCACCACCACCACTCACGCTCAGCAAAACCATTCTTTCTTGAAAGATGGCCTACTTCCTCCAACAGGTTCAGAGGTCAGACAGTGTGTTTTCCCACTGAACCAGAAAAAGAGCAGCGCCACCTCCAGTAGTGGTCACTCACTGTACCTGCAACATAAAACCAAAACTAACACGTTTCTAAAGCACAGCTATTTACAAGTTGCACTACTTAGTTGCAAATCTGTTAAAGTAGAATACTTAGTTGCAAATCTGTTAAAGCATTTAATGCTCTTCAAATTATTTAATAAAACATGTTATTAATTATTCCAATATTGAATAATATATGTTAGAAGTTTTAATTAATTATTTTATTAATTTATATCTGTAACTATGTATTTGCCTATATCTTCTCATATACTAAATTCTGTGTTTCTATATTTTATTATATATTTATGCTTTCATAATATACTGTATGTATTTGAATATTTCATTATTTAAGTATTATGTTTTTAATTATATACAGTAAATCATTATTTTTTGTGAACAATTTATTTATTGCCTATGTTGTGTACAGTACAATAAAAAAGGGGGGATGGGACTTTTAGTTATGTTGATCTGTTTTGATTAGACAGCAGTGTATGCTGAGAACACTGTGATTGGACAGCTGACAGCCAACTACCAATGCACAGGAACGAGATGCAGTGTTGCTATGTCTGCTAGCATATATTGCTATAACTGTGGGCTACATTGAAAACAATCTAATAGGAGACAGTGTACTAGATTACTTCCAAAATGCATGGCAGCCGCATGCAAATTGCTATTTAATAATTTAAAGACATGAATGCAGAATGCGCTGTAGGGAAGAAAGAAGAGAGCCATTTAAGTGTGTCTGTGTTGCGCCAGCAGCGTCTTTAGTCTCAATGATCAGCCCGCACGCAAGTCATGATACATAATGACAAAAATCTGTAGATCTCGTATTTGTCACAGCACTTTTCATTTAGTGTAATATAAAATGTATAGATGCAAGGTTTTTTAAAACTCCTTGAGGTAAAGTCCTGTGTGGGAGCTACAGCTACAGTACTCAGCTACAGATTTGCAAGTTCCAGACTGGCACTTTGAGGCTTCATTAATATGAGTTATTAACTGTTGTGAAAGATGAGTGGTGGAATCCACCCTGAGCAGCTACAGGTTAGGCTTTTCAGATTTTATTTTTCACTTAGATTTTATTTTTTGTGTTGATCATTGACAATACAAACGTCCAATTAAGTTAAAATGTTTGTTTCATGTTGTAACACAATAAAATGTAAGAATGTCCAAGGGGCTTGAACAGTTTTGAAAGCCTATGTATTTTCTTCATGAATTAAACATTTCCATAAATGAATCTACTCTTCAGCGTAAGCTTTAGAAATGTTTTTATAGTTAGTTCCTGCCTTCTGTGCAGCTTTTGTAGCTTGAGATACACGGTTTCAAATAATGAATTTGGACAAACCTAATAATGCTAATTCCAGGCTGAAAAAGAGGTGAATAATGGCTTGTCATGAAAATGACTCTTGGGGCTTCAAGAACAACTAAGCCTTATTTCAACAATATCTGAATCTTGGCTGAATCTAGCATTTTAACATAAGTTGACCAAATCAAACCTAGGGATATCCGTTCATGTACTTAAGAAATGTAGATTTAATAAACAATTGCAATAGCTCACAGAAAATTTCTGCCCAAAATGTTCTGCTATAAGGTTAGTTTTGAAACAACAAACAGGGATTATTTTCCATACTTCAAGAGGTCAAAAAACTTGGAGAGTCTATAAAAAAGGCAACACAATTCTTTGTTTCATTCAAGGCCTTGGCAATGTTATTTATAACCAGTGACATTTTAGTCATAATGCTTATAAGTACCCTGGCCTATAACATGGATGTACATTTAGCATACAGTTCCCAGAAAGAAGTGTACCTGAACCTTCACCAATGCTTCAAAATCATAGCTACACCAGACAGTTTAGATAGTGGGTGCTCGATTTCAAGTTTCTAGGAAGCACATAAGCAGGTTTCCAATTCGTAGGCTGTCTGTGGATTCCAAATCACCCCCTATCATTATAGACAACGTTCACCTGGCATGTAACATATTATATCTGTAATGAGCTGTAATAAAATGTTTAATAAAAGGTGATCTAAATAATCTACACTGTCTTTTTCAATACCATTTTAACTTAAGATAAACATGAATTAAAATGTTTATCTTTAGTTTAAATGGTATAGAAAAGGACAGTGTAGATCATTTAGATCAGCTTTATTATAAAGCACTTTACAGTGCCTTGAACATAACCAGCAAAAATTGCCAAAGAGCAATTTCAGTTGTGGAAGCAAAGGGGCTAATAAAAATCCATGAAGGCAGGAACTTACAAAAAAATGCAGAAAGGAATGAGACTCTGAAGGGTTGCCAGTACATTTTAATGTAGCCATTAAGGCTGGATATTTATTAAACACTTTAAAAAATGCATTGATGACCAGCAGGGTCAATATATCAACATGAGAACTACAGTGAGTGAAACTGTTCAAAACGCCTGGAGTTGAAGTGGTGAGTTCCACACCCCTGGAGTTTAGGTGGTGAGATTCACATATCCTCCTTTCTTTAATATCATTGTCACAACCCATAAACAAATGAATCAGTTCTGGGTCAACTTAAAAAAATAAAGTCATCCCAATAAATACTGTAATTATCATGTTTTACGATAATTATCAATTTAACTCCAACAAGGCATCTCTCAAGCTATGGGATAGTTCATCCTAGAGTCATATTTGGGTGAAATAACTGCATGTTATGTCACCTAGACATTATTCACAACAAGCCATTAACTCTGTCACAGCATGGAATTAGCATTATTATCACTGTCCAAATTCATGAATTAAAAAATCATGAACAAGAAAAGAAAATGTTCAAGAAAACTTTCAACTAAAAAACACTTCCCATTGGGGTTGTTTCTCTCAAAGAACCTGACAATGTTGTATTCCCCTAAATAATGCTTTCAATACCGCTTTATAATTTTCAACTGAACTCATACTTCCTATTTTTACATTCAGTTTTGTTCACAATGGTATCAATCCGCGTTTCCATGTTAACAACTTCTAACAACATGGAAGAGCAACTTAGCATCTGCTAACTACCAATGAAAACATTAAAACAATGCCAAGCTAGATGTTGTGTGTGGTGGCTACAGAACAGATTTGGCATATTTTAGCTCTTACGAATAGTGGAAGAATAATAGCATTCTCGGTAGACTCAAGGGAAAGATACATTTTGTTTTATTACAATTGCAGCATAATTGTCTTCATGAATGTTCCATACATAATCTCATCATTGGATGGTGGCTCTTGCACGTATATACATGATAGGCATGTCTACCTAGAACAATGCTTTTTTTCTGTGACCTACATGTCACTCTGCCCCCAAAGCCAAATTGTCAATCACACATTCCTGAGGTTGACAGATTTTGACTTCCTGAAGGAGAATTCAGGAAGTTCTCTTTTCCTTAACTTATCTAGACGAGCTTAAATGTAAGAAAACATACCTTCATACAACAGTAACACAATCAGAATACTACAACAGTGTCAGTTTGAAGGCATCCTCCATAAAACATATTTTCATCACTTATTTTTAGAGTAAAATCTAGTCCAGCATCATTTAAGGTCTGCAAACAATGCATCTTTTTTTGGTTATTTGGACCAGTTTTTGTTTTTGTAAGAATATTCTAAATGACAATATTTTTGGGAGAATTTGGGAGTAATGTTAGATTATAGAATAAAACCAAAATGTTAATTTTACTCAAACAGTTACCTATGAATAGTAAAACCAGAGAAACAGTGGTCTCTTAATTTTTTCCAGAGCTGTATGTTGGGGAAGTGAGTAATGACCAAAATGCCTGTTGTCTCCTGCCTTGAAGTAAATGTTTCACTTACAAATTATAATCTAAGAAATGTGTAAAACAAATCTTAGAGTCAGGTGCTTGTGCTCCCCAGAGATCTGAATTAAGAGGGTTTGAGTGAAGGGCCTTAGATCATGAGCATGATCCATGTTGTTTTCCGACTACACACCAACCATTTGGTTATTTATTTATTGACTTACAACACCTGAAGGCTACTGCCTGAGAACATTATGGTTTTCCCGGGATTGGCCTGTCGTGTACTTCCCTGAGAAAGTTTGATAATGTCTAAACGTATTTGTAGAAATGTACCACTTTTGAAGATACTATTTACAGGAAGGCACAGGTGAGGCAACAAGTTATTTCAGGATTAGCTTCCACATACCTCATCCTTACACTGCAAAATAGATTTTAATTCAAGGTGCTTGACAGAGTCGCAGCTCCAGAAAGACTTGAAAGAACACTTCCAACATAAAGAAAATGACCACCATCTACCAATCAAATCGATTAATCATAGCATTGCCGTTCCTACCCAGTCCAATTGTTTTGAGACACGAGTAACGTATGTAATTTTCTTCAGGAAATTGAGGAATCTTTTGCAAGGCTTTAATACTGTCCATGCTGAAGCAGTCGTAATTAGAATCAGAGTCAACCCCAACCATCACATTCCAGGTATTTCCAGGTATCACATACAGCCCTCTGTCAAGATGACCACATTGTTCATGCAATAAGTACTTCTTCCCCCTTCATTACAAATGGGACTGCGGAAACCATTTTGTAACATTGCAAACTAATTTTTGTTTTTTGCCATCATGGAATTCACACCGCAGCAATGCCGTTTTGGATGCATACTGACATCGTTCTCATTCTCCTTGACATTAAACTTGTAAGGGAAATGACCTTTTTCCAAATCCAATAACCCCATAGCAGATGTCAAGGTGGCTATCTTCATTGTTAGGAAGCAATGACTGACAGTGTTTCTTTGATTGAATGTGCTGTCTGTAAAATTCATGAGCTTGCTCCCATTGACAGCAATGTTCCTACCAATGCCATTGATAACAAAGTAGTATGTCAAGATGAATATTTAATCGTTAACAAAACAAATTATAATTAGTAAATTAATGTTAGGTCATGTTTTCTGGTTAAACATGTTTTTGTGAATGTAACATCATCCAAAGATTATGTTTGTCAATTGCAATTTCAATTCTCTTGCTGAATTGACTGGAATTTTAATGAATTTGACCCCTTTGGAAAGTCACCTCGGTATATAAAATGAAAACATTAACAACTCTTCCAGTAGAGTTGTTGTATTTACTGAATTAATCTGATCATAGCTAGAATAACACAATCCACAACAAGGTAAGATGCAGAAATAATTAGTATGAAGAATGAATGCTCATTGGATTGAATAATTTTCAGGTCAAATGTATTGGTGTAATGAGGGAGGGTGTGGCAACAATGAATAACACCTTATATCAAGGTGTGCATAATTATTAGGTAGCTTCATGACATCAGGCAAAATGGGCCAAAATAGAGATCAATATGACACTGAAAAGTAAAAAATTGTAAAATGCTTTTCAGACAGATGCAACACTCATGAAAATGTTAAACTATTGAGGCGTAACCACCGGACAATCAAAGAGTTTGTTGCAAATAGTCACCTGAGGTGCATAGAATTAAAAAAACACATGGAGAACAAAAGACACAAATTAACTGCAAAAGACTTGAGAAGAATTTAACATGCAGCTACCAGCTACCCATTATCTTCCAGTGCCACCATATTCCAGAACTGCAACCTACCTAGAGTGTCCAGAAATACAAGGTGTCAAGTGTTCAGACACATGTCCGAGGTCAAAAAGGCTGAAATTGAATAAGATTTGAAATGTACTGTATAAATTGGTCAAAGAAATACCTGAATGACTCTTGATGGATCAGATGAATGGGCCCGTGGCTGGATCACCATTTTAGTCAGGCACCAGCCTGGTGGCAGAGGGGTACTGGTATGGGCTGCTATCATTAAGGATGAAGTAGTTGGATCTATTCAGGTTGAAGATGGACTGAAACTCAACTCCCAAACCTACTGCCAGTTTCTGGAAGATATTTTTTTCAAACAGTGGTACAGGAAGAAGTCCTCAGCATTCAAGATGGCAATGATCTTCATGCAGGACAATGCTCCATCACATGTATCCAAGTACTCCACTGCTTGGCTAGCAAGCAAGGTCCACAAAGATACCCGAATAATGACCTGGCCCATTCCTTACCTGACCTATATCCTATTGAGAATTCTCAAACATGAGATTTACAGTCAGGGAACACAATACACCTATTTGAACAGCATTGGGGAGACTGTGGTTGCTGCTTCTGCGAAAGTTGATTGTAAGCAGATCAAAAAAGTGCTCCATGAATGGAAGGCTCATGGCAGTCATTGAAAGGGTGGTTATTTTGGTCACTGAATAGTTTTGGAAGGACAACATTTTACAAACCCGATTCCAAAAAAGTTGGGACACTGTACAAATTGTGAATAAAAACAGAATGCAATGATGTGGAAGTTTCAAATTTCAAAATTTCAAATGTTTAAACTGAGAAAATGCATAATTTTAAGCGAAGAATAAGTTGATTTTAAATTTCATGGCATCAACTCATCTCAAAACAGTTGGGACAAGGCCATTTTTACCACTGTGTGGCATCCCCTCTTCTTTTAATAACAGTCTGCAAACGTCTGGGGACTGAGGAGACTAGTTGCTCAAGTTTAGGAATAGGAATGTTGTCCCATTCTTGTCTGATACAGGCTTCTAGCTGTTCAACTGTCTTAGGTCTTCTTTGTTGCATCTTCCTCTTTATGATGCGCCAAATGTTTTCTATGGGTGAAAGATCTGGACTGCAGGCTGGCCATTTCAGTACCCGGATCCTTCTTCTACGCAGCCATGATGTTGTAATTGATGCAGTATGTGGTTTGGCATTGTCTTGTTGGAAAATGCAAGGTATTCCCTGAAAGAGACGACATCTGGATGGGAGCATATGTTGTTCTAGAACTTGGATATACCTTTCAGCATTGATGGTGCCCTTCCAGATGTGCAAGCTGCCCATGCCACACGCACTCATGCAACCCCATACCATCAGAGATGCAGGCTTCTGAACTGAGCGCAGATAACAACTTGGGTTGTCCTTGTCCTCTTTAGTCCGGATGACATGGCGTCCCAGTTTTCCAAAAATAGCTTCAAATTTTGATTCGTCTGACCACAGAACAGTTTTCCACTTTGCTACAGTCCACTTTAAATGAGCCTTGGCCCAGAGAAAACGCCTGTGCTTCTGGTTCCCGTTTAGATATGGCTTCTTTTTTGACCTATAGAGTTTTAGCCTGCAACGGCGAATGGCACGGTGGATTGTGTTCACTGACAATGTTTTCTGGAAGTATTCTTGAGCCCATGTTGTGATTTCCATTACAGTAGCATTCCTGTGTGTGATGCAATGCCGTCTAAGGGCCCGAAGATCATGGGGATTCAGTATGGTTGTCCGGCCTTGACCCTTACGCACAGAGATTGTTCCAGATTCTCTGAATCTTTGGATGATATTATGCACTTTAGATGATGATAACTTCAAACTCTTGGCAATTTTTCTCTGAGAAACTCCATTTTGATATTGCTCCACTATTTTTTGTCGCAGCATTGCGGGAATTGGTGATCCTCTGCCCATCTTGACTTCTGAGAGACACTGCCACTCTGAGAGGCTCTTTTTATACCCAATCATGTTGCCAAGTGACCTAATAAGTTGCAAATTGGTCCTCCAGCTGTTCCTTATATGTACATTTAACTTTTCCGGCCTCTTATTGCTACCTGTCCCAACTTTTTTGGAATTGGTAGCTCTCATG
>JACXGJ010001301.1:0-71591 GCA_016801105.1 Esox niger | reverse complement strand
ATTAAATTATTTGTTTGTGTTATTATTTGTCACACATTAAAAATTCAGTTGGGAGTTGCCTAATAATTCTGCACCCCAATTGTGGCCTAATAATTCTTCACTCTTATGTATTCTCCTGAGAAAGATAAAAACTCACTTTTCTTTTGTTAAATATTCAGGTTTGAGGTTCAATTATATTTTGGATTGACAGAGCATTGTGTTTGTTCAACAATAAAATAGATCTTGAGGAATACGATTAGCCGAATAATTGTGCACATAGTGTATCCTGTCCCCCTTAAGACTGGTCATTCTTCACATGATTTTAAACAGCGATTTGGGATTCACAACACATTTCTGTGATTGTAGGAAAATCCTAACGCTGTAATACCAGGATATTTTATGTTGCGGGTGAATGTGAACTTGTAGGTTTCACATTCTCCCGATTGAAGGGGTTGCAATGTAACTGCGAACTTGTTCTGTTCTGCTGCAGCCTCACTAGTCGGTATCTATGACACGTCGGTATCTATGACAATCTAGAGGACTCTGCACCTTTATAACGCTTTCACTCAGCAGCAGACGGAACTTCAAATAGGTCGGACGCTGAAATCAAATGTAGTGGCTTAGTTACCGACATGCATTTTGGAAATAGTCAGCATTTAATTCATTTGAGTTTAATTTCCTGGCTTGTAGAATAGTATAAAAGGTGTATTACAGAAGAAGCATAGTCCACACTGCTCTTAATCTGGGCATTTGGAAAGTATATCTCTTTCCATAAACACCGGAAGAAAATACAGTCAATGTTTTAATCCTTTTGTATGCCATGTGTACATAATAATTATCATAGCAACACATGTGCATTGAGACATTCAAGTTAGCAATACCTTGTTCTACTGTTTTCCCAGTTTTTGCCTCTTATACCATTACTATTAAACATCATCTGGTTGGTAGGGTAGCTAAAAATTGTTAAAAGCACACATTGCAATTGAAGGAATAGGACTAATTGACAGTTCACATTTCTTTGAAATGGTGTGGAATACTGGACAGCCACCAGGGAAAATGGGCACAGACTTTGCACATGATTACAAATAACAGACGAAATAACCACTCAGATGAGACTAAAAGGAACTTGTTTCAGAAATGGCACCCTATTCCCTGCATTACTTTAGTCCAGCACCCCTAGGGCTACTTTCAAAAGTAGGGCACTATATACTGTAGGGATTAAGAAGCAATTTGGAACACAATCATTTTGTTTGGTTTCTAATGAATACAAATTTTGGATGCAGTCAATGGCTTTCTCCCTGGGGAGGAGTGCTTATATTTGTCCTATATGTCTGACTTGGAAACATATTTTATATTTATTTTTGCATATGCCAACTCTCCCCGAGACACCCTCAAAGACTGGGGTTAATGCCAGAGGATATGAATGTTTTATTGTCTAATTGGTTCATTAAATGTAGTAATGTATACATTCACAGCTAAAGATTTCATTGCCATATAGGTCTACATTTAAATAGAAAATGATTTTGCCATTATTTTACACGTATAAAGAATTTCTAATGTATAGAAAATGTATAGAACTGTCTGTTTATGCTGGGTTTCAGTGCCAAGACAACCCGAGATCAGCCATTATTGATGACAAAAATGGAACAGTTAGAGTCTAGTCACCTTGTTGGCTCAGGGATTTAAACTATTAACCTTTTAGTTAATGGTCCAATACTCTAACTGCTAGGCTATGTCTACATCCATACAATGTGACAAGGGCAGGGCATATGTGCCAAATCGCACGCTATTTCCCACCTGCACTACATAAGGAATAGGGTGGAGATTGGGATACAGCGCAGTGGCAAATTAAATGACCAAGGAAATGTTAACGAAGCACAATAACCCATAGCATTGACTGTATGGAAATGCAAGCAGTGGAGCATGTTTGATTACTTAAGTCATCAAAGCCACAGCTCTAAATTGCATAGCATCAACACCTACAAAGAAATTCTGCATGTTACTCCAAAATGATGTGTGTCATTAAAAATATAGATAAGATGTACGTACTAATTCAGATTCCAGCAAATTTTTACCAAGCATCTGTGTCAAAGAGCACTAACTGAATAACACTCTAGAGAACTGGAATTTGAAATGAAGAAGAAAGTACTGTCAAAAGGCTGGAGGAGGTTAATAGACAAAAGAATGACCATGAACCCACAATAAGAGCCAGCAGAGAAGAAACAATATAGCCCAATGCAATGAAAATGAAAAGAGATGATTTTATATTTGCCTCTCTGGCACTTACAGTTACTAAGTTCCATATTAAAGGGATAATAATAATTTTTAATGTATGTCAACATGTATTCAAGTTGAACCGGGCTCTCCAATTCTTTTTTGGCAAAGGAAGCAAATGACAATCTTAAAGCATGTCAATACTAATATATCCAGGGTATAGAGACTATTCTCCCCATTAAGTGCTTGGGTTACAGATAGTTTCATCATTTTTTCATTATGCCTGTTAGATTTCCCTCAAAAGAAGCACTGAGAGAGATAGACAGGGAGAGAATATGCTTGTATGCTTCGGTGTGTGTGTGTGTGTGTGTGGGTGTGGGTGTGGGTGTGTGTGTGTGTGTGTGTGTGTGGGTGTGGGTGTGCGTGTGCGTGTGTGTGTATGTGAGAGAGAAGGAATGAGGGACAAAAGAAGGGATGTACAGAGTGAGGGATATGTAGAGTGTGCATGTGAAAGAGAGTGATAGAGCAAGGGAAACAGAATGGGGTTGGAAGAAATTACAGAAAAAGGGACATAATTACAATTCCCCCAAAATTGTCAAACTGTGCATGTCCCTAAGTATGTTAGCCTCAACAACATTCTTGGTAGTTCACTCTTTTTTCAATGTTGTTTATACATGGTATACAAGTTGATTTTACTGAGTGTAATATGCAAGTACTCGGGGGGCTGAAAACAGACAGCTTATAGCCGACACCACAGCTTCAGAAAACAGGCAGTGTGTTAACTGTAGTGTGTTAATTGAGTCAGCAACTGCCCCCTGGTGTTCCTAGACAGTAATACAGGGGCTGTGTTCATATTAATGAAGTGTGTCATGATTTTGAATGAATAAATTAACATAAACAGGGAAGACTTGATTCTATATCAGTTTTTCATTTCAGAGAACTTGAGACATACATCCCCAGGTTAGTATCAGAATCACCTTTAATCACCTTTATAGAAAATGTAGACATTTGGTGTTATGGTGCTGCTAGTGGTAGACAACATATTTACATTTGGTCATTTAGCAGATACTTTTAGTAGGTTACAGAAGTGAATACATAAATGTTCATACTTTTTCGTACTGGACCTTATGGGAATTGAACCCACAATACAGGCGCTGCAAGCACCATGTTTTTACCAAGTGACCTAGAAAATCTACAAGCTGACAAACAGTTATGTATTCAGTGGGTGGCGAGCACATGAGATAATTGGATTTGAATTATTAGAATATATGAGCACATGCATTTACAGTTAATTAACATATTCAGAATAAAACTTGGGTATATCTAGATGCACTGAGATTAGTCTTATTATGTGTAGTATAGTGCAGCCTTTTAGTTAAAAGTTTTAAAAGATTTATGTGGTGAGCATCGGCTTATTAGTCTCTGTGGGACAGATGGCTTGTACGAGGGAAAAAACTGTTCTTGTGGTACTGTGTTTTTGTCATGATTGATCAGTACGGCCCTCTGCAAGTCGGAGGATAACATTCTGAACACTGGGTGACCAGGGTGGGAAGGGTCACTGAGGACCTTTCCAGCACGCTTCCTTCCCAGAAGTCATGTAACACCGTAGTAGGACAGGTGGCAGGCGAAGAGTCTTTTCTGGATCGTACGATGTGTTGCAGTATCCTCCTACACCAGTGGAAGCAGACCCAGAGCAGACAGTGATGCATGCTCAATCTCCTTCACTCCCTGAACTGTTGGAAATGGAATTCAACCACACACTTTTCTCCTTATGGAGGAGTTCACCTTTTCAGACATAAGGATTATAGTTAATTTTTTCTAAGTAATGAACGAATGGATGAATGGCACATTCTCCCAACAAAAAGATAGAACGTGGATTCGACATGGATACCAATTGGGTTCTAACAGAAACCAAAGGGTTCAAATTTAAATAGGTGTATCTGAAAATGGGTTCGCTGAAAGAGACAGCCAAAGAAACCGAAATAAACTTTTTTGCCTGATTGTGGATTGCGGAGCCATGTGCTTTTAGGATGAGACTTCCACTCCATTGCTCTCTGTGATCTGCATGGCAAATGCTGAACAGAGCAGATCACAAAACAAAAGCATTTCTAATGCACCATATAACATGGGCAACATCAGCAAAACCTCCGAGGCGTGTCTGATTGGTTCACGTCTCATTTTGTCGTCCCTGGTTTTCTTCCTCCTCTGATTTCACGCTTCGTCTTATGGCAAATAAACGCAACAGCAAAGGCAATTTTCGATCGTCAGGGTCAAAAGAGCGAAGGAAGAGAACAGTGTGTCTTGAAAAAATATACCATGATAGAATATAAAGCATTCCTTTTTTGCTTCTTCAGTCATGGAGTCAATCATGGAGAGAGGGGTAGATTAGGATAAAACGATTGTAAGTCAACAGTATAATACCGAATAATATAAATCATTGTAACACATTACAGTCACTATACTTGTTTGATGGGTTACCAGTTGGATGATGGTGTGCTGATATTTATAGTGGATTGTTATGACAGTGAAAAGAAATATAAGAACTTTATCCATTAGTACTTGTTATTTTGTTATGCCTTCAGTAATACGAGATAGTTCCATTGAGTAACATAAATGCATCCAAAACAAAAAAACAACAAAGCCATGTTAGTTAAACAGTAATAAAAAGGAGGGAAGCCACGTTATGAACGGAAGTGAAGCAGCACTGTTCAAAAACAATTACATTCCAATATTCAATGGCTCCTGCAGTTTTACTGGGAAATCTGTTCCATTTGGGCACCTGAATTGCACAGCAGTAAAGTCACTGCCTTGCAGTTAGCAGCATTTTAGCAGACCCAGGTTTGAATCTTGCTCGAAAATTAGTCCCAAGCGTCCTGTGGAGGGCGATGCCATTTTCCAGAAACCTTCAGGTTTGGTGGGATTATAATAGAATTTGGATGCTTGTGAAGTCAATCGTAGTAGAAGGCTGGGAACGAGCAGTGTGATAACAAACGGCATCGTGATCAGGAATAGGGTTGAGGGCAATGACAACAGTGAACAGGTGTCTGTGCCCTAAATGAGGGAGCGTTGGGTCTCACCTGCCATATCAGGGTGTGACAACACATATCTTGGCATTGACTTTCATGAGTTTGCTGGCCGTTGCTTCAAGCAAGCAAGGCTTTAATCACAAACTGAGCATCATGAAGATTTTGGGGGGGGGGGGGATCTGTTACATACATGTGGTGCATTAAACCTAAATGTGGTTATATAGTATCTAAATGGGTTCTGAAAAATATTTATTTTACGGTTTGGAAATTTCGGTGAGCGATTAAGGTGTTTCACACTAAGGTTAGGAAAGATGTGAGGTATTATGATCGTTTTTGCATGACATCTTTGTAAATGAACAGAAGGCAATGTTGCGTTCCCCCACTTGCCAGTGAGGGCCAGCCCACTTTCTGAAGCATATTACAGTGATCTGTTCTAAACCTGTCTTCTGTAATAAAGTGGAGAGCAAAATGATTGCTGGCTTGCAAACTTACTTGGAAAACTAGAAAGATTTTTTTTTTGCAGCTTACTTAATGAGATTTCAGCAAGCATGGATGCTGCTAAAGTTTTCATCACGTTTCTATCACAGGTGTGTCTGACAAATTACATTTTTCTTAGCTACTAAACATTCATAGTATTGTGGTATATTGTTATTACATGTATACATATTTTGAACATTTGTTACAAGTAAATAGAAATGATCTCTAAAGATTTGAGTAAAGCAGCTTGAAAGTATCTGAATGGAGAGAAAGAGAAGGTTCTTCCATGCAAAAAAACGAATGGGTTGACTGGGGACCACAGGGAGTGTATCCTTAGGAGAAAAGCAGGAAATGCAACCATCAATATGTGCAGTGATTTGTTGAATCAACTTAACTGACATTACAGCAAACACATTCCATTACATGCGCCACATGATTTCAATAAACATCTGACATTAGTATGTTGGAAATCAATGATTCACAATATCAGGCAGCCATTACATGGGTACCCATGGGCTTGCAACATAATAGGACCACATTTTTGCTGTGTTTCACCATTTATTCCAACATGTGTTATGAGTCTGGTTGTGGAACAAATAAAGTATATTTTAAAGGGAAGAATTTTCAATCACATATGAACTATATGATGTGTTGTGTCCTTTTTGAACATAATACTGTAGTGAATACCAATTATCTGTGGTGGAGGCCAACAAATGTCTTTCTAACAATAACTCCCTAAGGCTGAAATGTAGGAAGAAACCTAGAGAGGTACCAGGCTCAGAGGGGTGACCAGTCCTCTTCTGGCTGTGCCGGGTGAACATATTAAGAGTCCAAATTATAATAATAAATAAATGAATGAGTCCAGAGTCTATTTAAACCCTATTTAATCTATTTAAAGTATTTATTATGCTTTGAAATAGTCATGTTATCTATGTACCATTTATCACAATCAATATGTTGCCTTCCTTTTAACACAAAATCCACTAACATTCTTGAAATATCTGTTGCAAGTGAGACAGAAACCAAGACAGTCCCTAAACAGCAAATGACAAATATAAACACAATTAAACATTCAAGTCATTGTACTGTATTTCATTATGTGAGAGGAATACATGCAAGAAAGTGGTGAGAAAAAAATATAGTTACTTTTGTTTTTCTTGGTCTGAGATTACATAGTAATGTAGTCTGGCAATCAGGCACATCAAATTTGTCACAGTTATTTTTAGCTTCTAGCACTCTACTGCACATTCATCAAAACCTTTAAAGAAAGTGCACAGAACAGAAAAGACATGGTATCTTTTAATTTATGGAAATACTTTCATGTTTGTTTTGATGTAAAATAGGCACTTGCAATACAATGTCAGTGTAATTAGCATTCACATAGTTGTAACATGGTTAGCAAGTATTTTTTTTGGTACAATACATTGCAAATATGAGTCATGTTTTCTGTACATGAAACATTTACCAACCTTTTTATTATTTTGTCATTTATTTTCAGTGTCAGTCATCATTGCAGTGTTTGCACATGCTCTTTCAAGAATTTAGTTTTGATTTAAAAGGGATACTGATTGTATAGATAACGGCAATTACTAAAATCCCAGATGAGTCCCTTCCCCTCCACCCTTGGCCCTCCATTTATGCAGTCAGACATGCCATCTTCCATTTGCATAAGTGTCCCAAAGCTGAGAGATTGAAAATGATTGAGGGTGTAGGGGCTAATTGGACCCTCCAGTCGCCCCTTCCAGTGAGTGTGCAACGATGCAGCCTGCATGAGCAAAGTTGATACCCAGAAGGCACTACGTCATTTTCTCACATAAGAATGGATAGACATGCCTAATTATAATACATACATCATTTTTTATGTCTGATTTCTATAAATGACACTTGTCAAAAAAACTCTGAGACTGAATGAAATATGTAATTGTTACATTTAATTGTTACTGACGTGTATATAGGCCTCCACTAAAATTACGACAGGGTTAATGTGAAGGTAATGCTTGTTTTGTTGTTTAAAAGTGGTACATGAATTGCATCATTCAAGTCACAAGTGGTTCCCAAAAACATTTTATTACTCCCCTCACCACTAAAGAGATCGAGGAACAGGTGGAAGTTTCATCAGCAGCAGATGACAATGGAGGGCGCTTGTATGGGCGATACAAGTCAGCTAGCTAGGAAACCCACCATGTTACCTGTGAATGCTAATAACATTTGCATAGGCTTCCTGCTCCTCATACTACTTTATTCTGTGGCACCTAGTGGCTCATTTGAGGCAGTGTATGTACCGTAACAATTTGGGATAGTATTATTTTATTTGTATTTGTTGCACTAGGATATATTTTTTGGGGGCACTTTACTTACTGTAAAGTGTATCTTGTCCATTGACTTGTCTCTATAAACTCCCCACATTTAATGTTTACATTTCACAGGTGAGCAGATTTTCCTCTTTCAGGCAATGTTGTGGTGTTTTCTGGTGGGTGTAGCATAACATCCAAATGTTTTTAACCATAGGTAGACAGGTTAGACTAATTGTTTTTAAAGCATTCAACTATCATTCCCTACTTCCCACTAACTTCAACTCTGTCAAGAGGGACTGATCTGTAGTTAAACCATTAACTGTTGAGGTCAATCAATGTAATTTTTTTGTACTCATTCTACTTTCTTCTGGCACCCCGTTGGTTTAACCAGCTTAACCTTTAAGCTAGGACAGGAATATGTGTTTACATTTATTTATATATATATATATATATATATATATATATATATATATATATATATATATATATATATGTGTGCATATATACATACAGACACACTTTTTTAGGTTCTGGCCAACTTGCCATCATTGAGTTAACGATGCATTCTAAATTGTACCAGAAAGTGAGGCCATCTGTCAAAAAGATTAAGCTGAACCAAACACAGATTTAACAGCAGGACAGTGGTCCAAATCACCCAAGCATGGATATTGCAGGAGGACAATATTTCAAAACACACAAGCAAACCTAAAAAATAATGGCTCAAAATGAAATGCAGGGCTATGAGATGGCATTGGCAAAGCCCAGATCGCAATTATTTCGAAATTCTATGGGTGAACTTGAAGGATGTTGTTAGAAAGCCCTCAAACACGACATAGTTGAAGTAATAATATAAAGAATAACACAAGCTTTGAAGCTAAGGGTTTACCATGAAATGCATTTGAGTTGATTTGGATGAATTAATTATGATTAAGGACAATCTTTCAATGCCATTCGTTAAATTAGGTTACCTTCATCTGTCAATAGTATTGAAGTGAATTTACATATCAATGTGTCCAAACACGTACTAAAAAGATGACTTTCCAGAGGGTGTACTTACCATTCACGTGATGGTATGAACAAGTAAATTATGTGATGTGCTGCTTATAAAAAGTCAGGTGCAATCCAACTATTTTAGGTTTGCCAACACTTGAAAAAAAGTCGCAGCATTTGTGAAACATCCCTACTACTGATCAATCAGATACCTACCAAAAAAGCCCAATGCATTACAATAATAATACTATTTTCAAAGACATTGTTAAAGTTACAGCACCACCCAAAGGCTCAAATTGGAACTGTCCATGCCAAACAAAAGAAACATGTATGATGACCAAGCTCTGTGGTGGAGTTTTCCCCACAGCACATATCCAGGATCAGCTTCTCCTCACATAATTGTAATCTACCAGTTCTGACTCAGGATCAGCTTCTAAAAGCAACTTTCTCCTGAGACAAATAAAAAATATGTGGCCATACATTTATTTCTTAAGAAGATAATACACATTTCTAGCTCTTTGCTGGGCATTCTTACACAATGCAGAATCACTTTCCATATTGATCATAAAAGACATGGCATACATGTTTAAGCACCATTGCCAGTTGAAATAAATGGTTTAGAAATAGACATATCTTCATAGAGAGAGAGAGCAAGTCAGATAGTGTGCAATTCATCTAAAGGTCAATTTAGATTAATATTGAAATAGATGAGAATAAACTAGCTGTGTTTATACCTGTCCAATAGAATCAAAAGCAACTGTGGCATGCAGGGACAAAAAATTATGGCTAAAATTGTAAAAAATATATGTGAACATATACGTTTGGTTAGACTTAAGGTAGGGTTTACTGGATACATGGTGGGAAATAGTCAATGAGTTTGTTAGCTCTCACGTGGATGCACTGAGCAGGCTAGATACTGAGCCATGGGGAGCAGAAAAGAACTGTCAAAAGACCTGTGTAACAAGGTAATGGAACGTTATAAAGATGGAAAAGGATATAAAAGCAATCCAAAGCTTTGCAAATGCCACTCAGTACTGGTCAATCATTTATTAAGAAGGGGAACATTTTGGGATCACTTGACTTCAAGCCATGGTCGGGTAGACCAAGAAAGATTTCAGCCAAAACTTCCCGAAGAATTGTTCAGGATACAAAGAAAAACCCACAGGCAACCTCAGGAGAAATATTGGCTGCTCTGGAAAAAGACAGTATGGTTGTTTCAAGGAGCACAATATGACGATAACAGAACAAAAATGAGCTGCATGGTTGAGTTGCCAGAAAGAAGCGTTTACTGTGCCAATGCCACAAAAAAGCCTGGTTACATTATGCCCGACAATACCTTGACACACTTCACAGCTTCTGACACACTGTAACGAGACCAGAATAGAGCTTTATGGTCAGAGCCATGTTTTGAGAGGGGTCAACAAGGCCTATAGTGAACAGAATACCATCCCCACTGGGAAGCATGGTGGTTGCTCACTGATGTTTTGTGGGTGTGTGAGCTCTAAAGACACGGCAAAACTTGTGAATGCATACAGCATGTTATCAGAAAATACTGGCAGACATTTTACATTTTCATGCATGAAAGCTGCACATGGACGCTCTTGAACTCTGCAGCACAACAGTGACCCTAAGCACAAGGCCAGGTGACCTTCCAGTGGCTACAACAGAAAAGCTGAAGGTTCTGGAGTGGCCAAGTCTCTTGACCATCATCGAGCCACTCTGGGGAGATCTCAAACGTGTGGTTCATGCAAGACGACCAATCACTTTAAAAGACCTGAAGGCATTTTGCCACAATAGATGGGAAGCTATACTACCTGCTAGAATTCAGGGCCTCAGACAACTATAACAAAAGACTGCATGCTGTCATTGAAGCTGAAGGGGACAATACACCATATTAAGAACTGATAGGAAACGGGCATGATAAACCTAACACAACGCACATGTCCTGACTAACTCTGAACAAAGGTCAATACATAGGACATGATGCCTGTTACTGATGGGCCCCACACATCCTGTCCAAACATCCTATCCATACCTCCTGCTAGGAGTTTCCCATGTGACTGTCATAGGCTCTAAGGATAGGCCCATTGACCATAGGTTGGAACATACCATACAAGGGTCTTTTGTACCATAAACCTTTCTTATTGGAAGTTACTGGACTGTGTAATGGCATGTTATGACCATTGACTGCCTCCCATGTGTCCTGGCATAAAATATTGTTTTAACTGTGTAATCATTGAAGAACATGTAAGAACTATGGAAGGTCAACGTCTTGGACTTATGCTGAATAAAGATGGTTCTCCCCTGACTTCCGGTTGCATTCATTTTGTTCATGGATCAAAAATGGACAGAATCTAACACACAGCATTAAGAACTACATGTGAACAGGGGTCATTTCATTTTTGATGCCTTGTTTTGTTTGATGATTGTGCCATTCTGTTATACCCTACAGTTGACTATAAAGAAAAAAAGAAATGTGTTTTGCCTGCAGACTCCTGTTCTCTTCAAAATGGTACATATATTACAAATTCTCCTGCAAACATTTGAGCACAACTCTATGTAGACCTTTTTTTTCAGGGGTTGCAAAATTGTTCAGTTACAATGAAATATATTAGTGCTGAAACATTACACATTAAGATATTGTATATAAACATGAAGCATAGGTTCGTTAAGTGGAGAACACTTGCCTCAGGAAGCATGTGACCCCCACACCCTTCTGAGGCCTGAATAACAGTTTTAGTCCCTGCATGAGCCCTATGCATTTGGGACTTATGTACTAAGCCTATATATTCCAATACGGTCATAAAAACAGCAACATTTTAAAGTATGAACAGAGTTTTGTGTCTTGCATAATGAAAAAAAAAGATTCAGCAAAACAACTGTGCATGAGAAATATGCATGGAGAAACGGTTGATAATGAAAAACAAATTTGATGTTTCTTATAGGCTCTTGTATAGACCCTCCCTGTTTCACTCTGTTTCCTTTGGTACCTAGTGAATAAGACCCAGATGTCCCTGGCCTGTCACACTGTTCACTTGCCTGGGGCAGCGGGTGCAATTTCCTGTCTCGCTGATGTCGCAAAGCATGTCCCGTTGCCGCCTGGACAGGCGTAAGAACATTGTATCTGTCACACATGGCCAGTATCACTTTAGACATGGATTGGAGGTGGCCCTGAGTTCAACTGGTGTGAAGAAATAAATGCATCCCAAATGACACGCTATTCTCTATACAGTACAGTGCACTGCTTATGACCTATGGTCCCTAACCTGGCCTAAAGTAGTGCAAAAAAGAGAATAGGTCACCACTTGGAACACAGGTGTTGACACATACAGTGCATAATTATGTGCATAGTTTAAGCCTTTGAGTCCTAGAGTTAATTTACAGCAGTGGAGGCAATTGCTTCTCCACAGCCTGAATACAAATATGCCTATGGCAATGTCTTCAACGACAGCATTGTACATCAGGATCTGGTGTTTGTTTTTCTGTGTTTTTTTGAATGTGAGAAACTGAGAGATTTGAACTGGTGAGCCCCACTGTGGATTAAACTTTGACAAGTGTCTGCAGAAAAGCGCTTGTTGTTATGTACTCGGCTAATACGGCTGTTTAGCCCTCCAGCAAATTGACTCAAACCTGTCAGCGCCTGCAGTAAGCTGTTTGTATGATGGTTTGACAGGCGCTTGTGTTTATCTGCTCTGGCAAATGTTTTCTTGGTGTGAGATGTACAATTTTAATGAGGCAAATCTTTATATATTTTCATAAAACTCTTTTTATGTTGGGCACTAGGTAGGTGTCAAACCTCCTCAAGGCAACTATCATGTATTTTTTATATCATCCAAGAAAATGTACAGTTTAGCGCATAGAATAAAATATATATTGAGCCATTTTATTTTTTTATTTAAATCAGTGTAGGTGAAACCATCCCAACAATCAATGTGTTATTCATATCTACAGTGCTTGTTCTTTTGTAATGAAATGTTAATTATTCAATCGGCATGTGCAAATTGATTGCTTGTCGTAACTTGTTTTTCCATGCATAATATATGGATGTCATAGGGAAAGATGGATTAGTAGAGGTGATGTATTAGTATCTCTAGCTCAGTAAGAAGCTCATGAAAACTCATACAACACCACATACAGACTCACACATGCACGTCACCCCTACACGGGCAAGCTGACAGCTCTACAGAGATTTCTGTCAGTAAATGAGGACAGATTGACTGGGAGTTGTTTGTTTTGTATTGGGATTATGTAGTGTTACAAGAATCACATAGGATAACCATGAGAAAAAATCTGGTTATGGCACAAGACCAGGAATTCCCAACCCAGGGGAAGTGCCTCCAAAAATGGGGCAACTACGTTTTTTGAGTGGGCCCAGGGATTTACCTGATTTGACGGGTGAAAAGTAAATAGATAGATATATATTCTCCTTTACCTATTTCAAAGGGTGAGTCACAAACAGGTACATATATTATGTTAAACATATTATTATATCAGGCCCTGTTATAAAAATCACATTCACAATGCACATTTCAAAAAGATATACCTTATTTGCTTCAACTATATCTGAATTACAGCAAAACCAGTTTGCATTCAAAACCAACTGTCCCTTTATAGCAGTGGAGTTGTTAGGTCTGGTCTTCTGGGTCTTCAGCCGGAGGTCATTTTGGATTAGCCCCAGGTCTTTTGATTCAATTCCAAAAATAGATTTCTGCAAGTCTGGAGACATCCCTACCTTATAGCGCACTTGCTATATTCACAGGCACTGTTGGCTGAGCAACTTATAACAACTAGATTTCACATTAAAAACTATATTTTCAGATCTTTTAAACTCAGGAATAAGTTATGTAAATTGGAAATGATTCCCTCAAATATTCAATGTTTTTTTCCTCACTTGAATCATATTCCCTTTTCAAGTAGGGTAACACAGTAAAAAATTATATAAAAAAAACATCAAGGGATCTAATATAATACAAGCAGGCCTAAGATGTAGCCAACAGTATTGGAATGTGCATTGCACGCCCTAAAAAAATCAGAGCTGTTCGGGAGCCAAATGAGTCCTTTCAGGTGAATGGAGCTTGAAGAACCGGCTCACCAAAAATACATCGAATGCCCAGCACTAGCCTGAACGCTGGACTCAATATGAGGGCTTATTAACCATATCTTTCAGTATTTACTCACTCATTTTAAGTCACAGGTAGGGACAAATTACAGCCTACCATGCACAGAACATACCCATAATATTCCCTAAAAGTATTTCCTTTGTTCTTCGAAAAATTACTTTCGCTGAGCAATCTCAAAATTATTGCTTATATGAACCAAAAAATATTTAGGGGACATACAGAAGATATAAAAAGTCTACACACCCCTGTTAGAATGCCAGGTTTTTGGGATGTAAAAGAATAAGAAAATGATAAATACATTTTTTCCACTTTTAATGTGACCTATAATGTGAACAATTCAATTGAAAAACAAACTGAAATCTTCCAGGGGGGGGAAATGAAAAATAAAAACCTTACAATAACCTGGTCGCATAAGTGTGCACACCCTAAGTATAACTGGGGATGTGGCTGTGTTCAAAATTAGAAGTCATTACACACCAGCCATCATTTAAATTGACTCTGATCAATTAAAATAAAGTTCAGCTGTTCTACTAGGACTTTCCTGACATTTTCTTAGTTGCATCTCAGAACAAAAGCCATGGTCCACAGAGAGCTTCCAAAGAATCAGAGGGATCTCATTGTTGAAAGATAACAGTCAGGAGAAGGGTACAATAGAAATTCCAAAGCATTAGATATGCCATGGAACACATTGAAGACAGTCATCATCAAGTGGAGAAAATATGACACAAGAGAGACATTACCAAGAACTGGACGTCCCTTCAAAAAGGATGAAAAGACAAGAAGAAAATGGTCAGAGAGGCGTCCAACAGGCCTATAGCAACATTAAAGGAGCTGCAGGAATTTCTGGCTGTGTGCTACATGTGACAAAAAGCTCCCGTATTCTTCATATGAATCGGTTATGGGGTAGGGTGGCAAGACGGAAGCCTCTTCTTAAAAAGAAAAACATCCAAGCCCGGCTAAAGTGTGCAAAAACAATCATCAAGTCTCTCAAAATCACGTGGGAATATGTGTTATGGTCTGATGAAACCAAGGTTGAACTTTTGGCCATAATTCCAAAAGGTATGTTTGGCGCAAAAACAACACTGTACATCACCCAAAGAATACTATACCCACAGTGAAGCATGGTGATGGCAGCATCATGCTTTGGGGCTGTTTTCTTCAGCTGAAAGTGGGGCCTTAGTCAGGGTTGAAGGAATTATTAACAGTTACAGCCAAATACCAGGCAATTTTGGCACATCACAAAAACCTGTCATTTTAACAGTGGTGCATAGACTTTATATCCACTGTAGCTATTTTGGTAAGGTAGAATCACATGGTTTTGTGTTCAAATAACCTGCTGATACAGCATTCTGTTTTGATTAATTTAAGAGCTTTAGTGTTATGTTTCCCTGTGGTTTTCATTTGGTTCTGAGTAAATGAATGTTCTCAGAATGTTCTAGAAACAGTTTATTAATGCATTATCCATGGATTCCTCTGTAACTGAAACTGCTCCAACAGGGAGTGATCAGAGGTAAAGTGTACGTAGAGGTAAGTTCACCTAATTTTCTAAATATCTATATGTATTTTCAATTTTCGTTTAAACAAATGTTTAGAAGGCAGTCATGTACCATATCAGATATTTGATAGTAACCCACCTCTAAAAGGAGTAACATGACCACTAAAAAATGTGAACTCACCTACCCAATTTATAGATTTTTGTATTCAAAATGTAATCTTAATGGAACTTTCCCACAATCAGAATCGACATGAGACCCGTACTTCCACTGGGCAGCAGATGACCGTTTGCAAGAGACAGAACCCCGTTGAAAAAAATTATAATAATCCTCTCCCCTTAAAACACATCTGTAAAAACATGTGACCAGCAAGTGTCACTGCTGTGCACTGTTTAAAATCTTAGAGCAATGAACCGTTTTTCGCCTCGGTTGCCTATCCCAAGCTGTTGCAGTAAGAGAGGGACGTAAATACAAGTGGGGAAGTATAGTTTGTGTAGCTGCACGAATTGCATATGTAGCTCTGACCATGGTTCTGAAACCTGCATTGAATGTATGCCATCTCCTTGATTGACAAATATGCAATACAAACAAAACATATTTTTATGTACGTTAACAAACAGTCATTGTTTAGGCAGTGGGTGGAGAATAAATCATCTGAAAACCCGGCAAGGTTGGGTAAAAAAACACATCATTACTGCTGACGCAATGATTTTACGACAGTTTAGATCGAAAGTTGATCCAGGATGCTGGCGTTCTTGTGCACGCGAGCATCAGCGTGGACTTCTAATTCGAAACTTCTGTGCAGGGTAGCGAATTTCGTTACTCTTCGTCTAAGCAGCAGTGAAATATTTTGTAACTGTCGAAAATTATATTTGCACACAAGTACAAGTCGGGACTGCCCTTATATTTCTGTGCAGACAAAAGGACTAACTTCGAGACTGACTGGGTTGAATTCTTCTTTTTTTAATCATATCTCCACATACAGCAAGAAAATGTCATCTTCACACTCAGATAATGGGATGAAGCAGAGAATGGTGTGGGTGGACTTGGAGGTGAGTTAACCTTCCTGGTTTGCACAGTGGTGGCTAGACATGTCAACGGGTAGTGTGATTGCTGGGTAGTGTGATTGCTAGCTACTGTATTTGTTTATTGCTGACTCAACGTCGCTCGTATCTTCTTATAGCGTACTAACTTCAGAAAGCTAACCGACTACTTCACAAGACCATCTAACGGTTATTAGCGTAGTTGCACCACAAAATCTACGGCACTTTACTGTACTGTCAACGCTAGTTAACTAAATGCAAGTCGCATTCAAGACAACTGCTGGTTAGTATGCTACATTCAAGTCCACTCGGAGGGATTGATGAACCACTGAACAGTCATTTATTTATTGAAACTCAGTGCCTTGTATTTACGAGTTGGAGGAGGGCTTAATGTGCATTTAATAGTTACGGTTGGTTTTGTTATTTTTCTGACTGACCTTTTTGAATTCAATCTGACAAAATATATCACATCTTTTGATGTATTTTGTTAAGTATTAATTCTCAGAGTGCGCAAGACCCACTTCCAGCAATTAACGAGCAATACAATTAAAAAAGTCATTTTAATAATGTCGTCAGGGGGAGACTTCAACGAGCGGCTTCAGCATCCCGTCTCACCTATCCCAGAGGCTATGGCAAATGCATGTTAAGGCCTATTCTCAGCCAGCAGTTGAGCTTGAGGTTTAGTTTCAGATTCGTGTCAATGCTGGTGTTGAAATTAACGCCAAGGTGAATCTTACTTGTATGCTTAGTTGCACTACTTAGTCATCGGTGTACTACACTGATGTCGTATCTACCAGCAGCGATAGTTAAATTGTTTACTTTGTGGCTGGTAACATTCAGCCAGTATATCATTAATATTGGTGGTGTCCTGGGTGGATGGATCCCTCTTCCAGTTTGTTCCAATCTGTATTCTCTAACCTATCTGCCAAACATTCGGTTCACCATCTCACTGTCCTTAGTGTGCGTGGCTGCCTCTTGAGTTGTTGCTTGAAAGCAGGAAAGAGAAACAGGAAGACGTAATCTGATAGGCTAAATGTGAGGGAGGGCTTCGTATTCGTCATTGCTTTTTGCATACACCTGGACTTGTGAAACAAAACATTTTAAAAAGTGGAACCAGAGTGGAATTTTGTATACCTTTTTCATTAATTGACATCTGCAACAGATAATACACCCCTGTGAAAATGTAATTGCCCACTTACACTCAATAACTGTCTCTCTTGCTGTTACATTTTCTTAACATTATTTTGACAATGCCTTAGTACTCACTCTCAATTAACAACAGGCAAAATACAAAAACTGGTGGTTTATTGTTGCTGCTGAATCACTTGTTTCCAGCATGGATGTCAACATTTCCCTTTTTCAGATGACAGGACTGGACATTGAGAAGGACCAGATTATTGAGATGGCGTGCATCATAACAGATTCAGAATTAAATGTGCTAGCCGAGGTAATGCGTGTGATGTCTGCAACTCAAATGTCATCCTATTCCTTACACCATGCTTTATACTTTTTGAAGAGTCTAATATTCCCTCATCAAAATAGTGAACTATACAAGGAATTGGGTGTCATTTGGGAGACAACTGTAATTCAATTGGTGACATTTTCTTCCCCTGAAGATTCAATAAACTGTAACATGAATGATGCATTGTGTTGACAGGGTCCCAATTTAATTATCAACACCACAGATGAACTGCTGGATGGGATGGATGACTGGTGCAAAGAACATCATGGAAATGTAAGGATGACTTGTAGAATGCTCTCTTTGTCCCGAATTTCTACCCATTTCTTCATCATGGATTTCAAAGCATAGCATTAGTGGATGCATTGCCAGAAGGAAATTAATACCAATGACCAGGTCATTCTCTGGTCAAGATAAGACCGCTTCATCATATTAACAGAGAACCCCATGTTCTGTATATTACTCATTTACTCATTAATGTTTGTTATTCGTTTTTGATTTAATCTGCTCAAATGTGACCGGCTTGATTATTTAAGAAAATACATTTAGTCGATAGAAAATGTGGTTTATAGCAACAATATGCTTATCGGCCTATATGTACAGCATCCTCCCAAAGTATTGGGAATGTTAAAACAAAAATGCTATTTTGGCTCTCAAGGCATATGAATATACAAAGATGAATATCAGTAGTACACGGTCACCTTTTATTTCTGTATGCTTCAATGCTTGTGGTTTGCCTAAGAATAACATCACTGTCAGAGTTCCATCCTGCCATTTCATGGAAGCATATGTGTTGGGACATTTGGTTCACAGGAGTTTCTAATTAATAAGGTGATTCCTTTTCCACTGATTGTTCACATATACAAAAGCTGTGAATGTGTAGTCACAGTTCAATCCTTTGCTTTTGCCTTTGGAGTCTGCATTAGGCATGAGCATGCATAATCTAAAATGAAGACAAGGCAAGCTGTCTATGAAAGAAAATCATAGGATTTGGATGCTAAAAGAAAAGCGGAACTCAATTAGAACCATAGCATGAATGTAGGGCATAGCCAAATCAATCCGTTTGAAATGTCCTGAAAAGAAACCCCTGGTTTCTTCAGCTGCTGGCAACGACCATGTCACCCAAGGAAAACAGAATCAGTTGATGACAGAAAAATGACCAGAGCTGTGAAATAAAGCCCTAAAATAAGTCTCAGGGAAATCGCCAACAACCTCCAGAATGTTGGGGTGAAATTGTCACAATCTTGTGTGTGCAGAATACCTTGGCAGCAGAATTACAAATGCTGCACTGCAACATGCAAACCTCTGATCAGCACAAAAACAGGAAGGCCAGTGTCATGGAGCGGGGACATGTGGCTGCCTCTGGAACTGGCTCACTCATCTTTATTGATGAGGTAATGAATGATGGCATCAGCAGGATGATTTCAGAAGTGTACAGTTCATCAGGGGAAGACGGTGGAACGTTTTAGACTGGCCAAGTCAATCTCCTGATAAAAATCCAATTGAACATGCATTTGACTTGCTGAACAGAGAAGTCAGTCGGACAGTCTGTACTTTTGCCTTATACATCCTTAAATCATATTTGTATATGCTTGAGTATACAGCAAAATGGCTGTTTTTGACTTTACTGTCTCAGTACTTATGGAGGTGATGTAAAATATTAAGCTGTTATTTCAACAAGGAACACAGACTCAGACCAAGGTCTCTTACAGTTGGGCCATGCCTATACAGGTTTACATATACAGTTTAGGTTCAATGATTGTTTAATCAGAAAGAAAAAGGGCCAGATGAAATGAGAGTACATATAAATCAAAACAATCCCAAATAGCACAAAACAAAAAATAAACAGTTATCAGCTCTAACCATCCTCCAGGGCTGTATATTTCAACCCTGCTCCTGGACGCTCCCCTGCCCTGCATGTTTTAGGTCTCTCCCTGCCATAACATACCTGATGTAGCTTATGAAGGACTTGATAATGAGCTGATCATTTGAATCAGGTGTGACAGCTGGGAGAGATCTAAAACATGCAGGGCAGTGTGGCGTCCAGGAGCCGAGTTGAGAAACACTGCTCCAGGGGAACTCTAACCAACCTGGTATTTGAATCTGTGCGTTTCCCCCGCTTGGATTGAATCGTCAGTCCTTTCATAAAATAATTTCTTCATCGAAGTCTTGAGCAGATTTTTACAAGAACTTGCATTACCCAAAGCAGTTACAAAGACAGCAGCAGATTGTTACATTTACACAGAAGTAATTTCTCTGAGCACAAGAATGCACAAAAATCCTCCAATAAATGTTAAAATGGGCAAGGGAGACATACGTTGCCAACATTTTTGACTATAGTGAATTTGTATTTGACTAATAGGTTTCTTCTGGCTAGAAATGACATTTGAGCACAATTTTCCTACACCTATATCGCCCATCTGATCTCGATGAACAAAATATATCAAAGATCAACATCTGTACATTGTGTAATTTGTTGCACAAAATGACAACAACGGTCAGTGGAAACCAAAATCACCAACCGATTGAGGGCTGAATACAAAGTCTGCTGTGCAACTTGGTGGCGTTGGATGCACAACATCATAACGTCCCAGAGGTTCTCAGATGGTTTCAGGTCTTGGGAAGAGAGGGCCAGTCACTGGCATAAATTCTTTCATCATCCAGGAGCTACCTGCGCACTCTGGCCACAAGGCCAGATACTGTCCTGCACCAGGAGGAACCCAGGGCACACTGGACCAGTGTTAGGTCTGACAATGGGTCTGAGGATTTCATCCCGATACTTAACAGCAGTCAGTGTACTGTTTTCTAGCATTTGGAGCTCTGTGCGACCCTCCAAGGATATGCCTTCCCAGACCATCATCGATCCACCGCAAAACCGGAAATGCTGGATGATGTTGCACGCAACACAATGTTCACCACGGTGTCTCCGGACTCATTCACATGCTCAAGGTCAACCTGTTCTCATCTGTAAAGAGAACAGGGCACCAGGGCAGACCTGCTCATTCTGGTGTTCTCTGTTGTATGCCAATCGAGCTGCACATTGCTGGGCTGTGAGCACAGGTCCCTCAAGAAGACGTCGGGCCCTCATGCCAGTTTGGTCAGAAACATGCACACCAGTAGTCTGCTGGAGTTCATTTTGCAAAGCATTGGCAGTGCTGCTCCTGTTCCTTCTAGCACAAAAGAGCAGATCCTGCTGCTGGGTTGATGCCCTTGTTTCGGCCCTGTCCATTTCTCCTCGTGTAAAATCCTGGTGTCCTGGTATCTCCTCCATGCTCTTGAGACTGTACTGGGAGACACATCAAAACATTCTTGCAACAGCTCATATGGATGTGCCATCCTGGAGGAGCTGGAATGCCTGTGCAACCTGAATGGACTGCAGTTACCGCTTCATGCAATCAGTAAGGTCACTAGCAATGTCTGAGGTCCTCAGGTAGCTTATTGATGCCCATTAGGGATGTAATGATTTTAATTCTAATTTGAGAATCAAAAATAAATAAATAAAAACTAAGTGACCGCATGTCACTGCTTGTGGCAGGTTGTTACCACCTCCACCTCCATCTATGCAACTGATCGTGTAAGGTTCATGTAAAGGAGTTGGCATTAACCTAATTGCACTCAGAAAACTGTTAAACAACTATACTGCTCTATACCGAATATATTTAACAAAGAATTGTTCCTTGTAGGATGCTACTTTTTGCATGCAGTCATTGACAAAATAGGTCTGTGCTAACTTGCTACTACCTTGCAACTAAGTCTGGTGCAGTGGATGCACATGTTCACTTTTCTAGAAATTCCGATGACTGCTTTGGGAGCAAGAGGTGAAACAATTGATTTTGAGATGCCCCCTGCTTCTTTGAAATCAGCAGTTTCTACACATTTTGCATTCCCAGTGAGCAATGTTTTACATGCAAGTGTCATGCTCCACTTCTGGTAACACATCAAACATGGCAGGCCATATGCGGAGGCATAACAAAGAAAATGATTTAAGTGACAACAATCACTCAGCCTATAATCCCTGCAACATTTAGAGCCAATCATCTACAAATGAAGGAGAATTCAGTCCAGAGGGAGTCTACATTGGACAGACTGTCAGGACATAAATTAATCGAAATAATGTTTATTACGCACAAGCAAAGCTATAATGGAAGGGCTCAAAGTACAGATTGAAGGTTATGGCCAATTCAAAGCTCTTATAATATCAAAATAGTCCATACATGGAAGAAAACCCTCAAACATTAGAGTTGAAACTGTTACGTAAAGACAACTCAGGAAAAATTATGATAGTCACTAGGATTAGGTTACCTTCTCTCAATAGTGTAGAAGTAGAGATTACTAATTACCGTGTGTCAAAATACAAGAAAAAGTCTCTTTCATTAGGTCCAGAAATATTTGGACCCTGGCACAATATTTATAGTTTTGTCTCTGTATGCCACCAAAGTGGATTTGAAATAAAACAATCACGACGCAAATTAAGTGCAGACTTTTATCTTTAATTCAAGGGTTTAACAAAAATATCGTATGAAATTTTTAGGAATTGCAACTATTTTCATAAGTGGACTGAATTTTTATTCAGTCCACATATTTCCACGGCTCAAATGTAAATGAACCAATTAACACAAATCATAAATAAAAGGATTTTTTCTAATACTTTGTCAAGAATCCTTTGCAGGCAATGACTGCTTGTTGTCTGGAACGCTTGGACATCACCAAACACTGGGTTTTCTCGTTTGTGATGCTTTGCCCGGCCTTTACTGCAGCTGTCTTCAATTGTTGTTTGTTCATGGGTCTTTCTGCCTTAAGTTGTCTTCAAGTGAAATGCATGCTTGATCGGTTTGAGATCAGGTGATCGACTCTGCCATTTCTGAAAATTCCACTTCTTTGCCTTTAACTCCTGGGTTGCCTTCGCAGTATGTTTAAGGTCATTGTCCATCTGTAAAGTGAAGCGTTGTCCAATCAACTTAGCTGAATCTGAGCAGACAATACATCCCTGTACACTTCAGAATGAATCCGTCTGCTTCTGTCACATTATCAATAAACACTGGTGACCCAGTGCCAGTGGAAGCCAAGCATGCCCATTCCATCAAACTGCATTCACTTTGTTTTACTGATAATCTGGTATTCTTTGGATCATAAGACGTTCCAAGCCTTCTCCATGCTCCCCCCCCCCATCATTCTGTTACAGGTTGGCCTTAGTTTCATCTGTCCAAAGAATGCTGTTCTAGTACTGGGTTCTTTTTTAAAAATGTTTTGGGGAAAAGTCTTATCTGGCCTTTCTATTCTCGAGGCTTATGAATGGTTTGCACCTTGTGGTGAACCCTCAGTATTTGCTCTTGTGAAGTGATCTCTTTATAGTAGACGTGGATAATGATATGCCTACTTCCCTGGAGAGTGTTTTTTCTCTTGGCTGGATGTTGTGAAGAGGTTTTTTTTTACCATGGAAAGGATCTTACGATCACTTGTCTTTTGTGGATTTCCAGGCCTCTTTGGGTTGCAGAGCTTACCAGTGCATTCTTTTTTTATTGTAGAGTGTACTCAGAATGGATTTGTTTATTTTTCAGACTAAGGATTGCCTGTTTCACTGGCATCGAGAGCTCCTTTGACCGCATGATGTGATTTCACAGCAACAGCTTCTAAATGCGAATACCATTACCTCCAGACCTTTTACTTGCTTAGTTGAATAATGAAAGAATAGCCGTCACCTGTCCGTGAAACAACTTTAGGGTAAATTCTCCGAATACTTTTGGTCCCTTGAAATCGTGGGGGGGCTACATATCAAAGAGTTGTAATTCCTAAACCTTTTGCCTATTTGGATGTGAATATCCTCAAATTAAAGAGAGCCTGCACTTTAAGACCATATACATTTCAAACCAAAATGACCTTGCACAATGAAATTCTTATGACATGAACACGACATCTAGGTAGTAAGACAAATAAAGCGATAATATACAGTGCTGGGGGGACAAGTATTTTGCATGTTTACCCACTGACAAAGAAATGATCAGTCTATTATTTTAATTGTAGGTTTATTTGTACAGTGTGAGACAGAATAACAACAAAAAAACGAACAAAAACCGCATGTAAAAATGTTATACATTGATTTGCATTTTAATGAGGGAAATTTGACCCCTCTGTAAAACATTACTTAGTACATGGTGGCAAAAACCATTTTGTCAATCACAGAGGTCAGATGTTTCTTGTAGTTGGCCACCAGGTTTGCACACATCTCAGGAGGGATTTTGTCCCACTCCACTTCTCCAAGTCATTACGGTTTCAAGGCTGATGCTTGGCAACTCAAATCTTCAGCTCCCTCTACAGATTTCCTATGGGATTAAGGTCTGGAGACTGGCCAGGCTTGTGTAGGTCTACAATCTTGTTCGTGACATCCTTGGACAGCTCTTTGGTCTTGGTGATGGTGGAGAGTTTGGAATCTGATTCCCTCACTGTACATAACACTAAAACTAACAGCCAATTAAAGAGTACTGAAAAACTAGCAGCAAATGGGTAGTAGTATTAAATATTATAAACCTGTCAATAATATATATAACCAAGTAAACTAGCAACAACTTAGGAGGAGTTGGACACAAGGCCAAAGCAATTTTGCAGGGGTTCAAAGTCCTGGTCTTAATTCCATTATTTTCCAACCAACCATAACAACCTGGAGCACATCTGCTAAGAAGAATGGGTGGTATTCATTCCTATACTGCGTGCAAAGCCGGTACAGGACTTTTAAACTGTCATTGCAGCAACTGGTGGAGCTACCAAATATGTATTTGCTAGGGTTGAATACTTTAAATATTCATTACAAATCTTCTGAAAATTTCCTTATAACCAATGTCACCATTTCATTGTTTTCAAATTAAATAGGAAGATTCTGTGAAATATATTTTAGTATCAGGCCTCTTGCAGATTTCAGCAGGTATTCTTCCAGTAGTTCTGTTCTCAGGATGATCTGCGGTGTTGGGCTTGCATCAAACATTGAACTTAAGCCCAAATTACACAACAGACAAACGTCAACGGCATCTTAATTGCGCACACCATTTTGAAGTGGTCAATTCACATTACTGCAAATGTTCTTCTTTTTTTATTTCTCTATATTTACACATGGCTTGGAATTCGTGGTGATAAGTATTTGTCATGGTTAAGCAGTGGTTGACTTGGGCCTTCTAGTTTTAGGCAAATTGCGTTCCGGTTCTGCCTGTTAACACATACATTAACATTGTCCATTCCAATGTGCGATTTGTGTGTTACTTTTCTTATTTTATCCAAAGACAAGCGCTGTGGGAAAGTGATTATTTGTAGGCTAATACAAGCAACTTGCTAATTAGTTAGTTTTTAACAGGGGTATTGTTAACTAAATTGTCTTCCAATTTCATAATTTAACAGCTCAACTACAGCCTATTGTACTGATTGGATTTACATTTATATGTTCTACTACTATCAAGACAGCTGATGCATGCACCCAAGCTAGCTAAAATGTACTACTCATGAGATGACATGGGGACTGCATACACAGCAATTATTTTCCTTGGAAGGGCACCCTGACTATTTTCTATGTTATGTATCGGCTCATTTGAATTTTGTGCGCTCTGACACATTGAGTTCTTGACGTTTACGGCCGTCTGTATTCTTTCATGTACAAGTACGTGAGTCGTCTAATTTGGGCGTTAGAATTGAGGTGAAAAGGCTCTTTTGGTCAGACCATCATCTTTTACTTGGTCTTAGTCCTCCACAAGCCTTCTGGCATGCTAGCTGAGATTTGATGAGTCATTTTCTTTTTGTCACTCTCCCATTAAGGTCACTGGTCAATCATCCAGGCTATTGTTTCATTATCCACAGTGTTTACCAGGTCAGCTGTTTTTGAGGACAGCCTCATTTAGACAGATTCACAGCTGTGCCATGTTTTCTCCATGTCTTCATGATTGATGTTCAATGCTTTGGAACTGTTCTTATATCCTACCCCTAATTGTTTTTGAAGAATCTTTTCCTGGATTTGCTTTATGATATAGTTTTTGTTATGAATTATACTAACAAAGAGCGGGACCTCCCAAAACAGATTAATTTAACCTAAAATCATGAGAAACACGTTTTTACCATTGAAATAATTGGGATTTCTAAAGACACAGCTTATTCAGGTGTGTCAAGGTGGTGAATATTTGTGCAATCATTTTCATTTTTAGATTTGTAATGAATTTACAGCAATTTGCAGATGTTATTTTTTACTCTGTATTATGGCCTTTAAAGTTGATCAGATTCAAAAACTCCTGAATTAATCCATTTTGATTTCATGTTGTAAAACTAAACTAAAAGTCCAATGGGGTGAATACTTTGCAGAGCCACTGTGTACTTAAGCCTGTGTATTCTGTTTCTCAGTCAGGTTTGACGCAGGCAGTGAGGAACAGTAAGATCTCCCTGCAGCAGGCTGAGTACGAGTTTCTTTCTTTCATCAGACAGCATACCCCACCAGGCCAATGTCCACTCGCGGGTTAGTTGGCTTTTCTTCATCCATCTTGAAACAGAGAACATTGTCATTAATCTACCATAATTTTGACTCTAGGCATTTCCCTTATCCTACTGTTCCATACTCAGTGTAGCCTGTTGCTAGAGGGGATGTAGTTGTATTGCTTACTTGGCAATATATTTAAATCTAACATTTGGAATGACAAGTCCTCTGCCAATGAGTGGAAAGTATTCCTTCTTGGTGAGGAAAGCATCATGGACACAACAAATGATGCCCTTCCCAGACCTGAATGACTTTGGTGATGCTTTCTGTCTTCCCAAAGGGAACTCTGTGCATGCTGATAAGAAGTTCCTGGACAAGTACATGCCTCAGTTCATGCACCACCTACACTACAGGATCATCGACGTGAGCACAATCAAGGAGCTATGCAGGTTTGTATCTGTGTGTGTAACGAATAAGGCTTAGTCAGTTCACCTATTTGAAGAAAAATGTAGTCAAAACACATTCAATGCATGCAGTCCGATTGAGCACATTGGTTAAGAGGCACTTGCAACACCAGATTAGTGGATTTCATTCCAAAGGAAGGTTTGTACATACAGCTCCGAAAAAAGTTTAGAGACCACTGCATCTTTTTTTTTTCCTTTCCAAAAAAGTCAAAAAAGACAGTTTTGAGTGAGAAACAGAAGCATTCAATTTGCCGTGGTCTCTTAATTTTAACCCTTCTGTTCCTCACTCAAAGTGATCTCTTAATTTATTCCGGGGCTGTAAATGTATGCCCTGCCTACTGCAAGAGTGTCTGCTAAATGAAATAAAGGTTTGGTATGCACAATGTATTCTTTATGTGGAAGGTAGGTGATTTGCCATAAGGACCGTTCACATTCAGACCAACTACTTATTCTAACAAGATAAAAATATATATATATTATAACTTTCGCCTTTGGTAAACCAGTCTAAAATGTCTCTGAAAATGGTGTTGGTTTGATATTTAAGTTATTTCATAGCAATTTAGATGGCACAATGATTCCTTAAAGTATAGTGTTTGTTTCCTCGCTTGAGCAGACATTAAATAAACTGGGTAGAAATTTAGCAACAAAGAAATTACAAAATGTTTTCTGGTCTCTGTTGGCACCACTGAAGTCACAGACGTGTCCCGAAGTCTCCACTGCATTGTCTGGCTGTACCCTGAGGTCTTGAGTGACCTGGAATAGGTTTTCATCAAAGTTCTGTCTGTACTTTGCTCCTATCATTGTTCCCTTGTTCCTGATTAGTCCCCACAGCATTGTGCTTTGACCACCATGCTTCACTGTAGGAATGGTTGTGGCAAGATGAGCGGTGCCTGGTTTCTTAATATTTATAGTCTGACAGCTCTAATTCCCACATATACTCACTTTTCTCTATGTTCAAAGTAAAATAAAAATGCTCTTTATAATTAAGACATTATACATGTGAATGAATTGCATGCTTTTATACCCCATAGTTGTTACTTGGTGGGTTAACCAAATGGGTATTATTTGGTATTTTTCTCTGTCTGTGCTGGCTTTAGTAATAGGTTACATTTTACTTCTCATTCAGTAGACCAGGTGGGCAGCAAATGAGAACTGCAAAACAACAATGTAGTTGCATTTCCCATCTTCTTCCTTTGGTTTATTATGGAGTAGGGGTAATGCAAGCCTTTCAGCAATTTTGGGATAGTTTATAAATAACCAATGGAAACACATAAAACCACTGTTCTGACCTAAAACGTGTGAGCTGCTGTCTTGCCGAAGTGATGCAACCCACTGTTAAAATTCCACCATAGCCCTAATCAGACAGCTGAGAACTTTGTCACCCTCTATTTGCCCTCCTGCAAAGTGCCTTTTTCCACTGTTTAAGAACTCAATTTAGCACCAAATGCTTTTTCACATCCAGGTGTGATCGTATCTGTCAGTTAGGATTAACATTTAACTTTATTCCAAATGTCTGTCTTTCCCAGCCAGTATCTTAAAGGGATAGTTCACCCAAATCTCAGTTAAAACACTATGCTGTTTTTCAAAACTGTAATACTGAATAGGAATAGAGTCAAACAAATTGAATGTTTCACAAATGCTATGTCCTTGTTCAGACCAGTTATTTGCTTTGGGTGCGTATATCCAGATATAGGGACCCAAAACCACTTACATCCTTTTGCCGGTTTGGCCTGACAAAAACAGATACACTTTATTCGTATTCAATTGCCTGGTATTTGCAACTGTTCATAATTCCCTCAACCCTGACGAAGTCCCCGGGTAAAGCTGAAGAAAATCAGCCCCAAAGCATGATGCTGCCACCACCATGCTGTGGGTATGGTGTCCTTTGGGTGATGTGCAGTGTTGTTTTTGCACCAAACATACCTTTTGGAATTATGGCCAAAAAGTTCTACCTTGGTTTCATCAGACCATAACACATTTTCCCACATGTTTTTGGGAGACTTGATGCTTGTTTTTGCAAACTTCATCCGGGCTTGGATGTTTTTCTTTGTAAGAAAAGGCTTCCGTCTTGCCACCCTACCTCATAGCCCATTCATATAAAGAATATGTGAGATTGTTGTCACATGTAGCATACAGCCAGTACTTGGCAGAAATTCCTGCAGCTCCTTTAATGTTGCTGTAGGCCTCTTGGAAGCCTCCCTGAACAGTTTTCTTCTAGTCTTCATACATTTTGGATGGACATTGTCAAGATGGTGCAGTGGTGGAGAGGAGGAACCAGGTGCAAGCAGAGTTGCGTTTGATGTAATGTTTTAATTATAAATAAACACTGAACTCTTACACAAACTGAATGAAATCAAAGGCTTGAACAAAATTAAACAAAAAACACTAAGGAACATGTGTAGACAAGGAACAATGACTGATAATTGAGGAGGGCAGAGAAGAAAAATGTAACACATACTGATGACTTAATTGGGACCTGGTGTGAGTGACAATTGGAGACAATGGAGTCCGGGGTGAGTACGTGAGCAATGGGAAACCGTGAAAATTGGGAGATGACAGAGCTGTGCGTCACCTCACTGTCACAGACGTCCAGTTTTTGGTAATGTCTCTGTTGTGCCATCGTCTATCCACTTGATTATGACTGTCTTCACGGTGTTCCATGGTATATCTAATGCTTTGGAAATAATTTTGTACCCTGCTCCTGACTGATATCTTTCAACAATGAGATTCCTCAGATGCTTTGGAAGCTCTCTGTAGACCATGGTTTTGCTCTGAGATGCAACTAAGAAAATGTCTGGAAAATCCTACTAGAACAGCTGAACTTTATTTGTGATTAATCTGTCTCTTTTTAAATGATGGCAAGTGTGCAATTACTTCTATTTAACATGAGTTTGAATGTGATTCGTTAATTTTGAACACAGCCTCGTCCCCAGTTATTAAAAGGTGTGCACACATATGCTACTAGGTTATTGTAAGGTTTTTATTTTCCCCCCTTGAAGATACCAGTTTTTCAATTGAATTGTTCACATTATAGTCCACATTAAAGTTGGAAAATAGTTCTGACATGATTTAGCTTTGTCTCATTCTTTTACATCACAAAAACCTGGCATTTTAACAGGGGTGTGTAAACTTTTTATAGCCACTGTATAAAAAGACTAAAAAATGTGCTATAAACGCATACATTGTTGATGATACTGTAGGCAGACAGGAAGCATATGAGGTATGCTTGAGGAACATCCACAAAAAAGGCTGCATTCAGGAATTACTTTACACTTGTAAAAGACACTACTATAACTGGTGGCTAGTTTTGAAATTTACAAAGTATGTTTCAAGAGGTGGAGAAGCTTAAGATTGCTAGTTAAGCACATGTAGCTAACGATGGCTAGCTAACGCCAGCTAGCTAACCCTCATTATCATGTCAATTTACATGGGATTTTATGATCTTATATAAAAAAAATCCCTAGTCTTCAATACAATTACTTATTTGCTGACGAAAGCATTCAGAAAATTATGCTAATATTTACTAAATGTGTTTCATATATTGCCCAGCCCTAAAGACTGTGCCAATAGTCCCCTCGTCTTCTAAACTTTGGAAGACACTGAGTTTTTGCATATCTAGATTTTTATCTAAAGCACTGGAATGCCGCTCCATTTTCCTGTTGTTGTTAAATGAAAGCTCTGCAGTGCCAGGGATGTTTGTCATCTGCGTCTGAGATTAAGATCATCCAAATTATAATCCTTTGTATCCAGTGTATCGATGAAAGATTGATAGTAATATTTTCTTTTCTTTTACTGACAGATGCTAATGTTTTAGATTTGCGCCATGCATTTTTCATAGACCGCTTAGGCTGAAGAAACCCAATATGTTAACTGCTTCTGGATATGATTGTCCATGCCATACCTAATTACTTTAGTCACTGTATCAAACCAAACTGTATTAAGGGCCCTATAATTTGCGGAGAACATGGATGTAATCGCGGAACGCAGAATTGCAAGAATTATAGATTTCTCATTTTATTGTCATATTTGTATTAAATTGTGATGCTAAATTGCCATGAGCTACCACAGAAAAACTGAATATTTTAATGCTGAGCGAAGTTTACATTAACGCAGTTTATTGCACTAGCGTCAAAGCAGAGCAACGTCCTGCACCTGATGTTTGGACTAGTGAGCGTGGTCAGAGAAATGTAACTGGCTGTGTCTGTGCATGCACAGGTTTGAGCAGAACTGTCAGTAAGTGACTGTTACATTTAAATAATGTATCCTACCCATCGTCTGAGCCACAACCAAAGGTAGCTAGCTAGTTAACTGTCACAACTCAATAGCTACAATTGGCTACAATTGATTAGCATCATGCAGGCAACATTAAAGATTCGGCAGGAACAATAAGACCTCCGATTTTCATATTTTGCCTTTAAAATAAGCCTGTGGTAAACATTGTATACAAAAGGACATAGGACTTTAAATGATCTTATTCATCTCATCTTCATCCACTTATACGATATCGGGTCGCGTGGGCAGCAACTCCAGCAGGGGACCCCACACTTCCATTTCCCGAGCTACATTTGCCAGCTCTGACTGGGGAATCCCGAGGTGTTCCCAGGCCAGTGTAGAAATGTAATCTCCACCTAATCCTGGGCCTACCCCGAGGTCTCCTCCCAGCTGGACGTGCCTGGAACACCTCCCTAGGGAGACGTCCTGGGGGCATCTTTACCAGATGCCCGAACCACCTCAACTGGCTCGTTTCGATGCAAAGGAGCAGCGGCTTTACTCCAAGTTACACACGGATGATCTTATATTGCTTTCAAAATGAAAGAATGCGGTGTGTGTATATATATATATTGTGTATTCAGTAGATTTTCAATGTTTTTTTTTTTTTCAAAATTACTTTTTCAGTCATACTTAACATCAGGTAATGAATATATGGTGAAGCACATTGAGGAATGGTTATAGCATGAATTAATGTTGGTCATTACCAATGTCAAAAATGTAATCTACTATTTCAATGTTGTTATTCATGTTAGTCTGCTTGTGCACATTCGGTTTTGAGAGGGATTGTTATAAATCCAAGCACATTATTGTCCCTCGCCACTGTAATGTACAAGTGATTCTTTTGTGACGGAAAAATTATTCAGTGCCACAGTGAATGTATTGTACAAAATTCTAACGAGAGTTTGAAAATAAGAGCTTGCTCTGCCAGCTCCACCTTCAAAAATGAAATGTAATTGATGTATGTTAACTAGTTGCACTTTATTGTACTAGCAAAGTTTAATTTGTGTACATGTCTATTTATACTGAAGGCGGTGGTTTCCTGAGGAATACAAGCTTGCACCACAGAAGAAAGCATCTCACAGGCAAGTCTGAAAGCATTGTTTTAACAGTCAAGCTTAAAGTTCCATGGTCATGTTAATAGAAAGGTCCAGTCTTTGACATTTTGTATTTGTATTTCGGCTGTGCTGTTTTATGTAAATTGTAATGTTCTGTAAGAGCATTGAATCAATTGTTTGTTTTGTTGTGAGCTGTGGTTTTGTGGTAACACTCCTGGTAAACTTTCTTTAAAGTAAACTAACAACAGCATTTTTTGTTTTTACTCGGCCCTCACGGTTTCATGCATCATCTGTGTCTGCAACAAAGTGTATGTAGAGTACTTAATGACATTTTCCCTATAGATATGAGGGTGAGAATTTTTTTTATTTTTCACACAATGCATTTCGGTCAGGCAAAATTAGTGTTAGAAGACATTTACAAATAGGATAATGCCTTGCAAAGGATGTATTACACTAAATTACTACATAATTTTAGAATCTCCCCTATTAAAGATTTTTTTTAAATTCCCTTATCTGACATAGCAGTCTACCTTATATTCTGATCGGATTTTGGTTTTAGTAAATATTTCATTAATGGGTCCTGTCTGATGTGTTTTACGAATTCAGATTGTCGCGATTCTATATTTCAGCATCTGAGAAGACCTCTAATGTATGTACAATATAGCATTGGTCATAGAGAATATACCCAAAATAAAACAGCTGTCTTCTAATCCTTGTTTCATCTTACAGAGCACTTGACGACATTCAGGAGAGCATCAAGGAACTGCACTTTTACAGAGCACATGTTTTCAAATCGCAAACTGAAGAGAAGAAGCGCAAGTTATTGCAAAATGGTGACAGAAACAAAAGTGTGTGAGAGGTTCCAAGGTGGGGGTGGGGAGAAGAGATGGAAGGGAAAAAAATTGACTATCCCAAACAGCACCTTATTCAAAGGTAGTGTACAATAGAAATCATTTAGGAATAAAAAGAAATGTAATTTGATCTTCAATCCATGTGTTCATGTTTTACTAACTTGATAGGGACATTAAATCTCCTTAAAGGATTGGAAAACCAGGAAATGTTTCCCTTGTGGGGAGGTTTTGCACAAGATAAAGGCAGTTGTCTGGCATACGGATTATGTTTAGGCAAAAAGATACAACTGGGAATCACCAAGTAAACAGTTTTCTGATTTGACACCCATCTTCTGATTTTATTGCATATTTACATTAGAATGCAAACCCATCTTAGTTTCTGGATTCAGATGTTCATTGTTTCAATTTCAGTTGGGGAAGTCTTCTTGTGTCAATCCAAAAATTTGTCCTGTTTGGTTGTCAATATTATATGGGATTGACTATTATATTTTTCATTGTCGTAATATCACATGGTAACCAACAAAATAAACTCAAATACTGAACAATTTTGTGACGTGCAAAACTGAATGTACAGATTGTAACACTAGATGGCAGAATGTACTTATGTGAAAAGAAATGCTTCTACTTAGAAACACAAGATGACATTTAGGCACAAATATGCACGGGAGTGGACTGTCTAAGTCCACTCAGTCAAAGACCCCTTATCTGCCAGTAGGTGTAGTCAGGTGATTTGGTTTAGTTAACATCTGCCATGCATGGTTAAAATGAAGATTGGTGAAGTGGATACTAATCCTGGATGTACAAAACGACACCCCAGTGACAGGAAGAACTGCTTAGACTGACCACAAGATGTCTGAGTAACCTAAATGTGAGTCCCTGATGGGACATTGGGTCTCTTTCAGAAGGGTGCAATGTATTACTTTGCTGACAGAAATGCCATGATTGAGTTCAATTGATCTCATACTCGAGTGGTTCTCAAACCTCTCATTGTATTTGAAAAATTTGAGAGCTAGCATAAATGATTCAATGACTTGTCAAGTCGGTGATTAGTAAATCAGGTGTGCTAGTTCAGGGCTGCAACTAATATATGAAACATCTGGGCATTACAGAAAACATTGTACTTTCATTGTCTTTTGGTCACTACCATGGCTACAAAAATACTGTGAAACTGTTGCCAATATAATGACATTTTCTTATCATGGTTGTGACCAAAACCAATGTGAAAGTACCATGGTATTTGATTTACATTTGAGTTATTTTGCCAACACTTAAGTAAATTACAGAAACAACTATAGGTACACCATGGTGAATTACTCCTGATTTTACTGTGTACATTTTCAGATCAAAATATACACGTCTCCAAAAAACTATGGGAACTTGTTATCACCAACAACATAACACCAAGTCAAACTTCAGGGATATAAATCTCTCCAGTTAGTAAGCATAAGCGATTGTCAATCTTTTTGGTGCTAATGGAACTCATAACAAGTGCACTGGAGAGGAAACAGCAAGACAACCTTGAAAAAGGTATTGGTTTTGCAGGTGGTGGCCACAGACAATTGCTCTCCCTTTATCCGTCCTGACTAATTCTTCCTGGTAACTACAGCCCATTCAGGTTGCTCAGGCAGTCCAGCATATGTGCCGTCGCAAGAGGGTTTGCTGTCTCCCAGTAGTCTCGAGCATGGAGGAGGTACCAGGACAGGCCAATGCAGAGAGCTGAACAAAGCCGTAGAAGTGCATCAACCCAACTGCAGGACCGGTAACTGCTCCTTTGTGTGAGATTGAACATGAGGAGCACTGCCAGAACTACAACATTTCCTTCTTGGGGCGATCAAACTCTTGACCATTGTTAATCACTAATATGAAATGGTTACAAACCCCTCCCTTGCCATGCTTTTGGTAAGGCAGATCACACATCAGTTCTGCTCCGCCCATCCTCTAGACAATATCTAAAACTGGAAAAAACGGTTTCTCAGACAGTTCAAAGCTGGAATGAGGGATCCATTACTGCTCTACAGGACTGATTTGAAACAACGGCTTGGCAGATGTTCTGTGATGCAGCCGATTGGGACATTGATGAAGACTCAAATGCATAGATGATGTCGTCAGTGTCTGAACTTTCCCCAACCGATAGCCCTGGGTAATGGTAATGTCGGTGCTAAGGTCAGCACGGTCCTCCGCTTATAGCTCTTTGGATCTTGAGCCTTTGAGGATATCCAGATACGACCTACAGAAGTCTATCAGCAATGGAAACAGAATACAGGTATAGGTTGGAGTGTAACTACCACAGCTCTGACACCAGACACATGTGGGGAGGACTGCGACACATCACAGAATACAAAGGGAGAAATGGCAAAGATGAGCTTGTATGCTTCGGATCATAAGCAGTTCCTTTCTTTCTCCACACTTTGGCCTTTCCATCACTTTGGTAGAGATTTATCTTGGTCTCATCAGTCCATAAGATTGTGTTCCAGAACTTTTGTGGCTCATCTCTGTACTTATTTGCTAATTTAAATCTGGCCTTCCGATTCTTACTGCTGATGAGTGGTTTGCATCTGGAGGTGTGGCCTCTATCTTTTTCCAACAGTGGATTGTGATACTTTGCTAAATTAGGTTGTCATTTTCTACGTATTGTGTGAAAGTGAAGATAACATCCTTATGTCCAAATATGCATATGTACATTACTGTATAATTTTCCACATCAATACATTTTGGGTGATGGGACTGTTATGTCCGTAAAACCTGTCTTCCAAATAACCCATGAATAAACAATCATTTGGTTTCTTTACTGGAGGATTGTAGGTGTTTTCTGCATACACATATTTGTTGCAACACCAAGCCTACAACTGTTGCATGGCCAAAGAGCTCTTGTTGTTTCATTGTCCCACACTGCTAGGGGGATGGTGTTGGGTTAAGTTTTTTGATTGTTCATGTCTGTTACAGGCAATTTCTCTGGCCCTACTGTGCATTTTTTGACAAAACTTGAATGATGTTATAATGTTGAGAATTATCAAATTATGTTTTACTGTTGAGAATTCTTTTTACAAAATTACATTGATTTGCAGATGCTGTGACCTATAAAGTCCATTTACACTTGTGTTTGCATTGTTGTACTGTATGTTGGAAATTAGCTGGCCCCACTCAGCTGCTGCATAAGTCAGTGATCAGAGCAGCTGTCTCTTCTGCATTTTCAGAATTGGACTTACTGGACTCACAGGGCTCCTTGGTTGTGAAATGGCCTAGCTAAGCAACCGGGCAATTAGGGCCTTGGTCAGGACACCTCTCAAAGAACTTAATGGCCACCTTAACGGAGCTTCAGAGATTCTCTGCAGAAATAAGAGAACCTGCCAGAAGGACAACCATGTCTGCAGCACTCGATCAATCAGACCTTTATGATCTGATTGATCATAAAGGTCATAAACTCCTGAGAAAAGCTCATCACCTGGATCGGAATATGTGTTCAGTGGCATCATTAGGCCTGGGCATCCGGGACTTTAGCCCCAGATCTCAAATTGACCAAAAATCATAATCATAACAAAATAGAGCTCCAGAGTTTCTGTTTGGAGATTGGAGAACTTTCTCGAAGGGCAACCATCTCTGCAATATTCTGAACAGGCTTTTATGGTAAATTGTCAAAACAGATGCCATTCTCCAGTAAAAGGTACATGGCAGCTTGCTTGGAGTTTGCCAAAAGTCACATGAAAGAGTATATTCTGTGTCTGGCGTGACTGCCAAGCCTCTGGAGGAAGCCAGGCACTGCTCCTCAATTGGCCAGTGACATCCTACGGTGAAGCAATGGCAGCAAAATAATGCAGTCAGGATGTTTTTCAGTGGTAGGGTATGGGAAACTGGTGAGGATTGAGGGATATATGGAGTTGGGAACAAACAGATCTGGATTAACAGTAATGCCCAGACAGATCTCATCAAGTATGAAACCGGCTCTAGAGCGCTGAGGACCTCCGACTGTTTCACCTTCCAACAATGACCCTAAGAAAGACAACGCAGCTGCTAAATGTGCTTAAAAAAAGTACTGATTTAATGAGTCAAAGTACTTATGTAAATGTGATATTTAATTTTTATTTGTTAATACATCTTCCCAAAAATCGTTTTGAGGAAATGTGTGTAGATTTATAAAGCACCTTTTATCCATTTTAGAGTAAGGCAGTACTTTCCAAAAGCACTGTATGTTCTGTGTGTGTGACCTTAATTGCATTATGCAAAAATAATTGCATAAAAATATGCCAACAACCAGGACCTCAGTTACCAACAGTATCTAGGAATAAATGGCCTTGAGCAGTAACCCAATTGTGCATAGGATCAGAGTATTTCTCTGAGTGAAGCCGATATCATTGTCAAGTCCTAATGTTACTTTCTGCATTTGTCTCCAAGGGCTTTATTAGGATTAGGATGACGCTACTTTGCCAAAGCTGTTTCTGCTCATTGGCAAGACTAATAACACACACCAACAATCTTAAGTGTTTTTTAAGAAAAAATACTTCTCAAGAACTAACTGTGCGGTTATCAAAAGTAATACAATTATAGTTCAAACATTACTTGTGAATTTTAGAAACAGTATTTATAGATTGTCTATGTAGGTCATTGTGTTGGGTGTGCTGTGCCAAGTGCAGTGGTGATATTTTTCCCTGTATCTTATTTTGTGATCCCCTGTCCTTACATTTTGCACTTTACCTCCCACCCACTCTCATAGCCCACCAGTTAGATGAAAAACTTCAGCTTGTTTACTTCCCTGGCTACCCTCAGCAACAGGTCAACTCTAGGTGAGGAGAAAAACAGAGCCTGGATCGAACTCTGTAAAAATCATACCTGATTTAAGGCCGCTGCAAGACCTTGCAAGAACGATGATACAAACATGAGCTTGCCAGACCTCTGAGTACCTTGTTCCCTCACTTTTAGGTAAGTCCTTTACAGGGACTTCATAAATAGGAGGGACATCAGGATCATTGCATTCCGAATGCCCATAGTGCTCTATGAAGGGACTAGCATGCCATTAGCAACGTAACATGTAAACATTTCCTGCAGCAGGAGTTCCCTAAACTTTTATTTGGCCTGTGATTTTGATGTGCCTTTTTACCCTACAATGTAAAACAAGTGAGACTTAGTCTCTGTTCTTGGTAAATGTTCTATTGACTCCTGCCAGGACTATCGGCTCTATAAAGGGAGAAATGCATATGCTTGTGCAAGTCTTCTTTAAGTTATAGGGTCATAATATTTTCTAACTTAAAACATTGAAACGATTTGTCCATATTTTTTGGGTAATAAAGGAACTGCTCTGTTTATTACAGCCTTATTTTCTGTCTACTGGACGTTGCTGACATAACCACACTCAAAAGTTGTGCTTGGACCATAAACCTTTCTCCCCGTTTTTTGTCATGATAGCTTGTTTGAAACTAAGTTTCAAATGGGTATGCTCGTGTAGACCTGTTGGCGGGTTATATGGCAGTTATAGAATGTTTACAGGAGGGTCTCTTCATGTGAGCTTTGAATAATACTTGATTTCACACCACCCATGTCTGTTTGAGAACCATCAGAAACCTTTGGGAGGTATGTGCTTGTGCGTGCCCATGAGTGTATTTTGTACACGTGTCTATGTGTTTCTCCTGTGCACATCGGTTATGAATGCGTGTTTGCGTACGTACATTCCCAGAAACTGTCTTGCAACTTTAGCTCTGACTCTCCCCCTGACTTCTCTGACTCGTCCGTGCCACCAGAGATGTAACGCCTGTGCACTCTTTTCCTCAAGTACAAATCGATGGAGGAGCAGACGCGTGGCCCTGGAGGACTTGCGGTGTGAAAGTGATGGGCTTCATCTCTCTGAGATTCAAACTAATCTGACAGGGCAGGTCAAACAGAGAAAAATAAACTAAGAACAACTGTCCCTAGGTTCAGCGAGAAGGGTGCGTCCGAAATAGAATCTTGGTGTAGTGGACTCATTTAGGTCTGATCCTCTTTTACTTGGTAAAAAGTAGTTACATTTCTATAGTGAATAGGGTGCCTTTTCCAACTGAAAGTGATGTGCCTTTGCTTGTCTGAGTCCTCATGAGAACTTTTTGTTACTTCCTGACAACTCCCTCATCACTTAACCTTGACGAGGCGAGCGTCAGTAGTTTCATCCTGCATCCGTCCATGACCATGTGAGCTGTACATTTTTCAGAGCTACAAGCCTGGCAGACAGCTGACTCAATGTCCTACTGGAAAAGGTGTTTCGATGTTGTCAGCAAGAGATGCACACCGCTGGTTGGATAGCCGGTTTCAAATGGGAGAAATCCTAATCTGTTTCACTCACACACTGCCCCACAAAACCAACCTTCAATTCCAAAATATCTGATGTAGTGAATTGATGAGGATGCTGGTGGTGTTGTGCATGTTAAGAGCTTGTGAATAATGACCAATCAAAACTTTTCAAAAATCCCAAAAGAAATTGAGAAAATGTTTCCGCAATAATAAACTCCTGTCCTGACCAGTGAGTCACAGCTCTCCTTGCATTGTTCACGTAGGTTGTGTTAGCCAGGCTACAGAGTTACAGGGGAGGACCTTAAAAAGTTGCTTGCAAGGCATATTAGTTAAGTACTAGTTTTGTCATCTTTAACATCCTTATGATGCAGTATACTATATCTCTTGTGCAGTTAAGATTAAAGCTTAGTGATTAATTTCAGATTGCTGACTTAGGCACACTCAAATCAAAAATGTTCCTGTAGATACCCTTTATGGCAATGGAGTTATGTCTCTTTTCTCACTCCCCACTGTCCATACATCACCTCAACAGTAGAGATTGTGAAGAATACTATAATAATAAAAATAAATGTGTATACCTGCTTTTAACATGTGCAATTTGTTATGAGAAAAAGCAGACCAGGTTGCTTTGCAACCATTTTACTTGATTTTGATTTTAAAGCACACAAAGGGAGAAAGCTGGTGTGGATTAGGCATTTGGTTAAAAATGACGTTTAAAGTAATAAGGAGATTGAGCAACATACTGTGAGCTTTGCGATATTTGAGTAGTCAAAGACCTTTGGATGAATCTCCATGCTTTCATCTCCTGCTCCTCCCTGACCAGGCCTGCATACACACAGCCTACAGTAGATTATATGCCGCAAAGTTCATTCCGGTAGCTAGCTTTGTATAAGTTGAAGTGCGGTTTTTGCAAATATTTTATATTCGTTCAGTAGCAATATCAGCTAATAGCCAATCATTGAATATCACTAATACAAGTTAATCGACAGATCTATGAAATGATTATATGGAAATCTAGATTCTGCACAACGCTACTGTCACTCAAGACAAAAACCTAAAAGAAAATATAATATTCATAGTTGTTTTGGTCCTATTGCAGTCAGCGTATATTGGAAGCTCAATGCAGGGATGAGGAAATCTGAGGGAAAAGATTAGTGATCCATATCAATTACCCACAGATGAAATGGTATTACTTAATTAATCAGTGCAAAACTCACATCCCAGCAATGACATCTGCATCATCGCCCAGGGGAGGGCCTCATTCTGTACTGGTGACACTGGATCATTAATTCTCCCTGGGCGGTCAGACTGAATGAGCAAGCGAGAGGAACTCGGATTTTGCTGAGCATTAGAAAGCTGCTGACGCCATGAACACTGCCTCCTTCCAGGCAGGCAGGTTGTGCCAAATAGTACCCTATTCCATTTGTGGGGCACTACTTTTGACCAGAGGCCAATCGGGAGCAATATAGAGCCTAGTCAAAGTTAGTGAACTAAACAAGAAAAAGGGTGCCATTTGGGACAGACTCTCGGGCATATGTGAAGTTGGCTCTCCCAATTCACTCTATTGCATGGCATGTTCCCCTATCCCTCCCCCTAATCACCTCTCTTAATCGGAGTAATCAAACAACTAAGGCAGGAGGACAGCCCTCCTAATGGGGCTCTACAGACTATCAGTGGCCTGTAGCACTGGAGTGTGGATTGCTAGTAGGGTTGGGTGGATAACTAATTATTATCATTAAATGATACTGCTAATGTTATCTGATAACTGCTGCACAAGGAATGGAGCTATCAGTAATATAATCTGTACATTTACTGAAAATATATATGCTTGCTTTGATAAAAATGATTTCTTTTCACTTCACATATCCAGGAAACCGTTCCCGAACAATGTGTGAAGTGTGGAACGCACATTATCCTGCTGAAAGAGGCACTTTCATCAGGGAATTTCATTGCCATGAAGGGGGGTACCTGGTCTGCGACGATTTTCAGATAAGTGGCACGTGTCAAATTGACGTCCACATGAATTCCTGGACCCATGGTTTCCCACCAGAACATTGTGCATGTTATCATACATCCTCCACTGGCATGTCGCCTTTCCACAGTGCATCCCGGTGCCATCAGTTCCCCCAGTAACCTGCCCACACCTACACGGCTGTCCATGTTTTGTGAAAGAAAATGGAAGTCATCGGATCAGGGGAACTTCTTTCACTGCTCCAAGGTTAGGGGGACAGGGGTCATAAGATAAGATAAAACTTGAATAATCCCAAAGGAAAATTCAGGTGTCACAACAGCACCTACACAAGTCAAAGGCAAGATGTGCAACATGCACAGCCACATGCACAACAACACACACAGCAACACACACAGCAACACATACAGCAACACACACAGCAACACATACAGCAACACACACAGCAACACATACAGTAACACACACAGCAACACATACAGCAAAATGCACAACAACACACACAGCAACACACACAGCAAAATGTGCAACACACACAGCAAAATGCACAGCAACATGTACAATATACACATACACTAAGAGCACAGCTTGTGACACAGTTTTATCCAAAAATATAAAATAGGAACAGAAAATATGTGAAAAAATGTAATGTAAGAAATTAGCTATTATTTATTTCAAACTGTATACATTATAAGCAATTTAGCTCGGCCACACATACACTCACAAAGTTAGGTCTTGACAAATTGGACGCTGACACAAGTCTTGTTATTTTGGATATTTACCAAAATATATTCACGTTACAGGTACATGAATATGGCCTTAAAGTGCGGTCTCTCAGCTTCAATTTATGGGTATTCACATCCAAACTGGAGAAAGGGTTTAGGAATTACAGTACATCTCTTTAACATGTAGCCCCTTCTTTATCAAAGGACCAAAAGCAATTGGACAATTGAGTCAAAAGCTGTTACATGTGTGGGCTATTCCTTCATCATTCTTTCATTAATTAAGCGAGTAATAGGTCTGGAATTTGCATTCGCATTGGGAAGCTGTTGCTGTGAACCAACAACATGCGGTCAAATGAGCTCTTAATGCAAGTGAAACAGGCTGTCCTTAGGCTGTAAGAAAGTAGGAACATTAGGAGTGGCCAAATCAACAGTTAGGTACATTCTGAGAAAAGAAGAACCCACCGGTGAGCTCTGCAATACAAAAAGGCCTGGATGTCCACAGAAGACAACCAAGGTGGATGATTGTACTTTCCTTTCCATGGTAAAGAAAAACCCCATCATAACATCCAGCCAAGTAAAGAACAGGTAGGCATATCATTATCCAAGTCTACCATAAAGACTTCACAAGAGCGAATACAGAGGGTTCACCACAACCATTCATAAACCTCAAGAATGGAAAGGCCAGATTAGACTTTGCCAAAAAACATCTAAAACAACCAGAATAGTTCTGAAACAGCATTCCTTGGACAGATCAATCTGTACCAGAATGATGGGAAGAAAATGTATGTGGAAAAGTCTTGGAAACGTCTCATGATCCAAAGCATAACACATCTAAAACAAGGTGGAGGCAGTGTGATAGCATGGGCATGCATGGCTTCCAATGGCCTTGGGATATATTGTTTGCTCAGATTCAGACAAATCCCAGCAAAGTTCATTGGACAGCGCTTCACTTTACAGATGGATAATGACCTATAACATACTGTGCAAGCAACCCAAGAGTTTTTTAAGGGAGGAAGGGGAGTATTCTGCAATGGCCAGGTCAATCACCTGGTCTCAACCCAATCAAGCATGCGTTTCACCTGCTGAAGACAGAACTGAAGTCAGAAAGACCCACACACAAACAACAACTGAAGACAGCTGCAATAAAGGCCAGGCAAAGTATCACAAGAGAGGAAGCCTAGTGTTTGGTGATGTCCATGGGTTCCAGACATCAAGCAGCCATTGCCTGCAAAGGATTCTTGACAAAGTATTAAAAATGAACATTTTATTAATGATTGTGCTAATTTGTCCAATTACACATGAAATATTGGAACTGTGTATGAAACTGGTTGCAATTCCTAAACGTTTCATATAATATTTTTGTTCAACCCCTTGAATTAAAGCTGAAAGTCTGCACTTAATTGCATCTCAGTTATTTCATTTTAAATCCATTGTGGTGGCATACAGAGATAGAATTATGAAAATTGTGTTGTTGTGGAATTTCTTAAATGTATGTATTATTCTATAATGTACAAAGGATTGACTGGTTAATGTATTGGGTAAATGGGAAAGTACTGAGTCCTCATGCTTTGATATGAACAGTAAAGTGGGAAAGGGGAATCTGGTGGCTGTCTGTTTATGGTCATCATTGAATGGTATCAGTAGATTATTGGGTCCTCCGTCTGTAATCTGTTTAAATCATCAGTGTATTTGTGCTTTGTCCAGATGGTATGCGGCCCTTCTGAGTTGAAAGGTTTGCCTACAGTGTCCTTAGTCTCCTGGAATAAGGTGGCGGGACAGCCTGCCCTTTTGGGTAAAACCTAGGTATATATGGAACAAAGGGAACACGTATTGTTGACATAGGACAGCTGTGCATTACCTTGCCACACCCCTTTCTCTGTATAAGTACTGATGATTGTCCTGTGTTACTTTAGAGATGTCTTATGGTTTATTCTGTAAGCTATGATACCTCTCTCCTTTCAAGAAATAAACAGCTAATTGTGCCAAGAATATTGTGAACCTGTACCCACTTCCTAAAGAGTTCTAATCCATAGGAATTGCTGGTTCTGAGAGCACCGCTCAACAAACTGTCCACCAGTCCTCTATACTATTTATCCTCAACATCCTTTAAATATCTGACAATTGCAGTATTTCGAGGATTTCCGCAGGTGTGTAGAAAGTGATATCAAATGGGGGCCCCTGTTTTATTGACCACCCGTTCTGATACAGTCCTGAAGTTTCACATACTGTGTTCTACCCATCAAGTAGTCCATTATCCAGCTAGCCAAAGGATAGCCCACCAGTATTGACAGTAGCTTGTCTCTTTGGAGCATCGGCAGTATGGTCTTGAATGCATTAGAAAAATCAAAGAACATGATCCTCACAATGTTCCCAGACTGGTCCAGATGACAGTGGGCTCTGTGCAGCAGTTAAACAATTGCATCAACCATTCCAATCTTATCCTGGTAGATAAACTGCGGGGTGTCCAGGTCAGTGCTGACCAGGGTTCTGATGTGTGACAGAACAAGCCGACCCAGGGTCGTCATGACATGAATTATCAACGCCACTGGACTGTAATTCTTCATGGTGCTTTGATTTCTTTTTTGGACATGGGAAACAAGCAGGATGTTTTTCAAATTCACCAATCTCAGGCTCATGTTGAATTTCTTATGGAATACTCTACCCAGATGTTCAGCACATGACTTAAACACTCAAGGAGTGATGCCGTTGGGCCTAGCCGCCTTGCTAATGGCGAAGCCTCCTAAGCTGCATCCCAACCTGATCAACTGTAACGGTCAGGGTGGAGGTTGGGGAAGTAGTAATGGTAGGTGTGGGAATGATAATAGCCCCTTGGGGTAATAGCCTCTTGGGAAATGGGAGAAGACAAAGTACCCAAGGTATTATTGACAGGCAATGTCGACAGGGGGATGCAAGGGTTGCGTGTGATGGGAATATGTATCAAAGTGGCAATTGGAACTGTGGAGAAAAGGGAGGGGGCGATGTAGGGATGGGCTGCATCTGTGCCTGAGTGGGTGCCAGGGTTACGGTTAAGAGCCTGGTGGGAGGGGGGATGTAAGTATACAGGGACTGTTGTATAAGGTCCGACTCATACCCCCTCCGTCCATCGTTTGTTTTCTTTGTAAACGGTGAGGAACCACATACCAGACCACAGATCTCTCATATTGTTTTGCTGCAGCTTCTTCTCCATCTTCCTCCAATAGCTAGCCTTCCCTTCATTGATTGCTCCTCACAGCCTTTTTTGTATCGACTTGAGTTCATCTCTGTCTTCATCACTAAAAGCACTGTTTTGGCTCATCAGTGTACTATTGCTATGTTTCTTATATTACAGTGCAAAGATTCTGTATAATACATATTTACTTATTCATTGCATGATATAGAAATATTGTGCCGTTGGACCATGCAAACCATCAGACCACCTACCTACCATCAGACCACCTACCGCCAGTCCCTGGGTGCACAAAGTCAGATAGAAAGATCATGTCAGTGACTCAATTCACATTGAGTATGGCCAATAGCCCGACATGATGTGATGCACCCTCCTAGGACTGCATGGGCAAACATGAGTAAGTCAGTGACTCAGCTCCCATCATAGCATTGAGCAGTAGGTTATCCTAGTGGAAGATGTGAGTCTGCAAGGCAGAGACAGCAGGAGAAGCTTGTCAGTCCAGTGGCTCACTATACACCCGCCAGCCCATGGGCCCCAAACAAACAGCAACTGTAGACCATACTGTTCACCCTCTAGCCCATGGGACCCAAACATTAAACATTTGAGACTGTCACATCACTAGAATGGAGCTCCAGAGATCAAACACTGCATCCCAGAATGACTAACAACAATAGGGAGGCCTGTGTTTTCAGACCAAAGCATTCATATAGGTATGTACAGCAGGACAAACCAAGAGGTAGGTAAGAGCAAGTCTTTGTAAAGCTTTGTACCTTAGCAGTAAATCCCTGAAAACAACCCTAGCCTTAACAAGATGCAAGTGTAGAGTTAAAGTAAAAATGTTGGGTTCCAGTCAGATTAGTTAGCAGCCATTTTTAGCACTAGGTGAATTTTTTTGAGTGTCTTTTCAGGGTGGTCTGATCTTGTCTGGGGTGCCTCTAGGCATTTCTATGCACCCGGGGGCCACAGCCAGGGCCTGAGTGCAGATGTGCCTCTAGGCAGCTCTGCGCAGCCATTTTGGTGATCCCCAATTGGACGCAGCTGCACTGTGTTGCCTCTAATTGGGGAGCCTACTTAGGTTCTGGTTTTCTCTCACTTTTTTTTTGTGTGTTTTGTCAGTTGGTTGTGGTTGTTTTTTATTTGGTTCTGTTCCTGTAAATAAGGATTAAAGGAATGTATTTCAACCAGCACTCTGCACCATGACAGAATGAACCACCACCCAAGGACGCAGCAGAGCTGGACCATAGAGTGAGGGGTAACTTGTGTCTCATCAAAATGGTTTGAAAATCGTTTTCATTTCTCAAGGCTTGGAAACTCGCTGCACAGTGGTGTCTCCTCTTGGTCAAGAACAAATATTCAACGTTGAATGATCATATAGACGCCTTTTGCACACTATCCCACATGACCTTGTGGTTATGCATGCACTTTACAAAGGGAAATAGTAATGTCCTGTTTGTATCCTATGTTCTTGCCTTTCCAGCTAGCATTTTTCAACTCTGCATCCATTCTAAAGTTTTGTATTAATAAGGTGTGTCATAATAATTAAGTGTCATAAGATATTTTTTTATAACCAACTGTATCGTTTGATCGAACCCCAGGGGTTCGGTGAGTCAGTCTCAGGTGTTCGGCGGGAGGTCAAGACACACATCCGACTCATATGATTCGTGATGACACGCCCCGCTTGGCCATCGTTGGCTGCAGGTGATCACGCTACATCGCTTGGCCTATCTGTGCTGCAGGAAATTTGGTGCGCTCAGTCGTCGACTTGGGACATTTTGCACCAGTAAAATATATACTTATGTTTTGAATTTGAAAAAATCATATTTTATTTTTCCAATTAAGAAGAGTTCGGTGAAGGCGCATATGAAACAGGCGGGTTCAGTACCTCCAACAAGGTTAAGAACCACTGCACTAGAACATGTAAGAAATCCGGATTTAACAACCCTACCAACTTCGCCATTGCTGGACTTGTAAAGTTAACAACTTCTTGAAATAAAATACTAAATAAGGTGACCAGTAGAGGTTGCTTTTCAGAAGTCTCGGGCATTGAATCCCACCGAACAACCATAGATCGCATTTTCTAAAGAGTCTTTGGAAAAAGCGTGTGATTAAACGAGGTTTCGGACGTCTTCACTCACTTGGGATTACACGGATGCAAGCCTCGGTCCTTTTGCCTGGATTAGAGTGGGTGGACATGTGAAAGCAAACGTCGATCGGAGAATTTAGTTCAATCTCCTGATGAATCATAATTTACAAACATTTTCATTGTTGGTATTAATGGATAGTGATGGGAAATTAAGTGCTTTCATCTAGGCTTTTAAACTCACTGCACAATGGCGCCTGTTGATTAGGAATACTTATAAATTCTCTGTTCGTATCCAATGTTCTTCTTGGCCAGCTAGCATTTTTCAGCTATGAATCCGTTCAAATGTAATGTATTTAAGGCAGAAGTGTCATTAGGCAAAATAAACAGATTTCAAAGAACAATAAACAGCATAGTTTGCACTCAAATAGTTAAACACGATTTAGATTGGATCTCACAGGAAGTACTGAGTCCGCGATCCTACCAACTGCGCCATTGCTAAACTTGTCATGTTGATAACTTTTTAAAATAAATTACTAAATAAGGTGACCACTAGAGATTGCTATTCGAAAGTCGGCACCGCACTGAACAACCGTAGAAGCCTGCATTTTCCAAAGAGGCACATTAGATGCACTGTGAAAGTGCGTTTGTATCCTGCCTCGCAAGGATATGTTATTTCCACATGCACTGTTTCATGTATTTCCATGCAAATTTTCCCAATCTGACATGGTACATTAAAGTTTAAGTATCCGTTCGCTAACAACTGTCTTCCTGATATGTGAGATATTAAAGACCATAAAAAATACATTGTAACATTGTTGATTAGTTATTTCATTTATTCTCCCATTAAATAATGCAATATCAAATGCATTATAGCCTATTTGCATCTGTATAATACTGTGGAATAATTTAATGGAAAAATTAAATCAGCTAAGATGATTTGTCAATAATTGGCAAAGTTGATTAAGTTACTGTGTGATTTACTACACAGCCTACTTAACGTTCAATATTGTAAACAAATCATGCCTTGTTTTTGATCAATTACAATACTTCTGAATTGAAAGTTATCCATATTATTTAACCAAACATCCGCAATCTCCCCAATATTGCTAACGCGAGGCAAATGTTCTTTTTCGGGGAGTGTGTTAGTTCAGCTCCATTCACCTACAACAACTATGTTTGTCGAGAAGGCTAGAAACGCCCTACTAATTGGAAAGTGCCCAGTCTTTTAAAACAAGCCTGAAATCTGTGACGTCCGCCATCACGTGGTAGTTTTTTTTTCTTTCTCTGAAGCAAGCCTCTGCCTTTTCACTTCGAGCAAACTGTGTTGAAATTTCAAAGCATGCCTCGAAGCCTTTTCTTCATGTGTCCCATCACTACATGGAGGAACTCACCGGCTCATCCAGGATCATCCAGGTGTTAGAGCTTTGTGTTAGAGGTGCTGCACATTCAGTTAGCCCCCATAGGAAAGATAATGATGATGATGATAATAATAACAATCTATTCCGGTTCTATAGTGCTTTTCATAAAGAATCTCATCTCAAAGCATTTGAATAAAAACAATCAGTAAAAAATATCTAGCTATCTTCTGTAAAAAAATAAACTAGGTCTGGATTACTGTACAACAATGAGTAGAAAGTTTGCAATAGGTGAATTACTATAACAGGTGAAAAGGTGAATATAACAGCCTCTCACATCTGTGCCACGCAGAGTACAAAAAATATATACACTGACTGTCCATGTCAGGTTCTGGAACATGTTTTTCCTTTGCCTTGAAAAGAGCTGAGTGCCCAGGTCTGTCCCCTTGCTGACAGGTCAGGCAGGTGATTGACCTGCAGTCTCAAGTGCACTCCCCCTACTTGGTTGATAGACCGGATGACTGTTGATGTTGCCCTGGACAGAAGTAGTATTAGGAGACCGCATTTGTCCTATGTGGCATTTGATTTCGTACAGAGGATTACGTATTGTTTCAGCCTAGACCTATAGACTTTGCTTAGCTGCGATCTGAACTCCAGTTTCATGACATGGTGGGGAATTGTTTTTATGCTCATATTTAACCCAACATGCTATAGACACTCCTTAATGCATGCATGTAAGCCTCAAGCTTTCCATCTTTCACATCTCCATGTACATGGAAAACAGTCTAATACGTCAAATTGAATTTTACTTCTGGTTTGGGTCTGCTTAATAGGTATGACAGCTCCATCAGTTGTGCCTTGCTTGTTTAATGTAGATATTTATGACACACTGTCAGTTGACATACTTAAAATAATTCTAAATGGAGGAATAAACATTGTGACAATACGCAGGGTTCTATTCACCCAGGTTTATTTGACATAGCAGCAAATGTGCCCACTCTGGTTTTAGGACCTGTACTCTAGCCAGCAGCATGGATACAGTGTTGCTAGGTTACCATCAGGACTTGACATTGGCACCCGCCCACCCGTCAAATGCGGGTAGAATTCGGCCAGAATTTGTCTCGTATAAGTCACACTTACTAGCCACTTTGGCGGGTGGTATTCTATGTATCTACACACAGGCTTTTTTCCTGCTTTTAAAGCAAAAATGCGACAGCCTGTGTGTTGGCATTGTAAAACATGATTTTGCACTCATATATAAAATTTCAGCGAAACATAGCAGCTTAAATGACGGTGGGAAGAAACTTTTTCCATATTGAGTGTTGCCAGTCCATAGCAGAATACAATTTACAGTCAATAAAATATGGCAACCTTGTGTATCACATGAGTCCAGACATTGTGGAGATGAGTAATATCTGAAAAATAAGTGAATCCTAGTTTTCTTTTACACCTAAGTATGTCAGAATATTCCATTAAAACTTAACTCGAACAACATCTAATCCGCATTACTTTTTTTTCCCTTCTAGTTGCCTAAAATTACAGATTTGTATATAAAGAGAGATCGCGAGACAAACGAAAATGACTAATGAAATGACTATCATCAAAAACATTAGGCTATATATGCAATGTATTGAGTAAAAAATATATCTATTTAAGTCCCTATAAATATATAAACATGAAGAAGCTGGATCAATGACAGCAGCAGAGCCTAGTACAGTTCAAGAAAGTCGAGGGAGATACAGTGGATATAAAAAATATACTCACCCCTGTTAAAATGCCAGGCGTTTGTGAGGTAAAAAAATTAAACAAAGATTAATAATGTCAGATCTTGGTCCACCTTTAATGTGACCTGTAACGTAAACAATTAAATTGTTGAGGGGGAAAAATAAAACTCACTATAACCTGGTTGCATAAGTGTGCACATCCTTAAAAAAATACTTAGTTGAAGCGCTTTTTGGAATTTATTACAGCACTCAGTCTTTTTAGGTAGGAGTCTATTAGCATGGCACATCTTGATGTGGCAATATTTGCCCACTCTTTGCAAAAGCGCTCACTCTGTCAGATTGTGAGGAAATCTCCTGTGCACTGCCATCTTCAGATCACCCCACAGATGTTCAATTGGATTCAGGTCTGGGCTCTGGCTTTGCCATTCCAAAACGTTATTCTTCTCTGGTGAAGCCATGCTTTTGTAGATTTGGTGTGTGCTTTGGGTCATTGTTCTGCTGAAAGGTGAACTTCATCTTCAGCTTTCTAACGGACGCCTGAAGGTTTTGTGGCAAAAATGCCTGGTATTTGGAACTGTTAGTAATTCCCTCCACCCTGACTAAGGCACCGGTTCCAGCTGAAGTAAAAACAACCCCAATGCATGATGCTGCCACCACCATGCTGATGATGACTGTCTTCAATGTATTCCATGGTATATCTAATGCTGTGTAATTACTTATTTAACATGGGCTTGAATGTGATTGTTAAATTCTGAACACAGCCATATTCCCAGTTATAAGAGGGTGTGCACACATGCAACCAGGTTATTTTAAGGTTTAGATTTTTTTTCCCCATCCAAGAAAAAAAAGTGGAAAAGAATCTGACATGATTTATCTTTTACATCACAAAAACCTGGCATTTTAACAGGGGTGTGTACACTTTTTTTTATATCCACTGTATATAAGGCATAAAGATGAGGTTATATGGTTTCTGTTACTGTACAGTTTTCATAGGTAATAGGGCAGACATTTTTGGCATTGATTTAGAAAATAGGGCTGATCATGCAAAAAAGGGTCTTATTTTTGAGTAGTGATCATAAGAAACTATTTATTATCGCAGTTGTTTGGCTCCTTCATAATGATAACCAAAATCATCCAAATGACCCTGATCAAAAATGTACATACCCTTGAATGTTTGGCTTTTTACAGACACAAGGTGACACACACAGGTGAATATCTCAATTAAAGAAGAATTTCTCACACATGTGGCAGGGATGCATTGAGCAAGCTAGATACTTAGCCATGGGGAGCCAAAAAGAATTGTCTAAAGACCTGCGTAACAAGTTAATGGAACATTCTAAAGATGGAACAAGATTTCAAAAGCCTAGCTGTAATTGAACAGTTAATTCTGTTCAATCACTTATTAAGAAGTGGGAAATTTGGGCATCTCTGGATACCAAGCCAAGGTCACTGTATAGACCAAGAAAGAATTTCAGCCCAAACCGCTAGTGTGGTTGTATTATTAAGGAGCACAATATGATGATACTTGAACAAAAATGAGCTGCATGATTAAGTTGCCAGAAAGAAGCCTTTGTTGCGCCAATGCCACAAAAAAGACCGGTTACAATATGCCTGACAACAACTTCATGGTCACAACCATATGCGCTGCATTTGGAGGGGGTCAACGAGTGAACAGAATACCATCCCCGCTGTGACGCATTGATGTTTTCGGGGTGTTTGAGCTCTAAATGCACAGGAATCTTGTGAAAATGTATTGCAAGATGAATGCAGCATGTTATCAGAAAATACTGGCAGACGATTTGCATTTTTCTGCACGCAAGCTGCACGTGGAAACCTCTTGGAATTTGACCCTCCAGTGGTTCTCGCAGAAAAAGGTGAAGTATCTGTATTTTCTTCTAGCCTAATTATGATGTTGTATTTGCATAGTATTTTATCATAAACTATACAAGTAACTGACCTAATAATTAAAGCTTACCAAAAGTATTTATTTGATGTTGAAGTAATGTTTTTTTTCAGTAACTGTAAATGAGAATTCTGTTCTCAATCAAATCACCTGGCAAAATAACCCAGTTATTTCATAATCAGTATTGATTAACAAATGTTCTAGCTTGCTTAATCCCAAGTAACAGCTGGTACCTACATCTACTTATATTGTACTTAGGCAAACATTGCACAATTATTACCTTACTTCATAAGGGCCTATGGGTATAATAAGGGCTCTGTTTTAAATACTCCTAAATACTGTACACCCATGTCTTCCGTGAATCTGTTTAACCATGATTAGCCTGGTGAGAGCATGTTCTCCTCTGTTGATTTAGCCATTAATGTCATGGTCAGTCATTATCTCAGGGAAAGGATGCACTTCATGGAATGTTTCCAATCATTCTGCTTTGTACATGTGCACTTTTAATACTTATGTAATAAGTTAGGAATATATAGGTTTTACAATGCACGAGGAGCAAGAATACTTCCTGTTATGAAATATAATTTTTGTCTCAAGCAATGCCTAATGTTGACTAACACTGAATTGCTTAACATAAAAGATCCATGCCAAATGGGATAGAGTTCTAAACAAACAAACACGCACATGTGACTGAGGGTCCTTTCATTCACTTACTGGTGTGAGACACAGGTGTACTTTCTCAGAAAAAGATATGGCAGAAAATGTATCTCCATAAGACAAATTAAATCTCCATAAGCAAATTAATGTAAGGAATTCTGTAGCATGTAAATTTGTTCTTCATTATATTCTAAAGTAAGTATCGATCAATTTGAGTCTGGGTGAGAAGGGGACTAAGATGAAAATATATAATAGGATGGCAGAAAGAAATTGCTCTCAATAAAGATGTAATTTAAAAAAGAATAAATGAAGTCCTTCATTAAACACTACAGAAGGAGCAGCAGCTCCCGGAAGGAGGCTTTGGTTTATCTTTGACAGAGCTCTCCATTTCAATTCATATCATTTCCTTGTCTCCTGCATTTTGACACAATCTGACAGATTATCGGATTTACGGTGAAACGATGAGTCTCAAATAAGAGATGATCTTCAACAACGCTGCAGGATAAGCGATATTTTGCCATTGTTGTGCTGGCGCACAGTTATTGTTAGGGCTCTAATGGGTGATGCGTGGCTGTAATGTGTTGACATTCTGAAATGGCAGTGGCTCAGATTCGAACCTGGGTTTTGGTAGTACATTACTGTATGTGCTCTAGCTTCCTCGGGCAGGGAAACTATGTGGGTGGGATAGGAGGATTGGTTTTCTACTGTCATAACTCTTGTTATTGATTCTCAGCCATGGATCAATCTCATTTGGTGCCAAAGTGTCTGATTTAAAAACTGGTGCCTTATGATATACTGGACCTCATCAAAACTTGCTCACACCCCTGTCATATGATTCAAGAGATTTTACTCAGTTTAAAGGGGGGTTAAGATTTGACATGGATGTAAAGTGTTGAATACATATACAGCTCTGGAAAGAATTAAGAGACCACTGCACCTTTTTCTTTCCAAAACAGTTGGAAGGGAAGGTTTTGATTGAGGAACAGAAGGGTTAAAATAAAGAGACCAGTGCAAATGGGACTTTTTTGGAAAGGAAAGAAAAAGGTGCATTCCTCTCTTAACTGTATTTAGTTCCCACAAGTTTGTTTAGTTAGTTTCAAAATCAATGCCAAAATAAACTATGACTGATGATGCAAAACATTTTTTTCTTTTATTTAAGGATAGTGGTCATATGCAGCCATGTATTATCAAATCTTTTTGACTCCTTTTTAAATCATAATGATAACAGAAATCACCCATATATTCCTGAACATAAGTGTACATTCCTTTGAATGTTTGTCCTTACAGACACAAGGTGACACAGGTGAAAATGGCAATTAAAGGTGAATTTCCCACACCCGTGGCTTTTTAAGTTGCAAATAATGTCTGTGTATGAAGTCAGTGAGTTGTTTAGCTCTCACGTGAATGCACTGAGCAGGCAAGATAACCCATAGACAGTAGAAAATAACTGTCAAAAAGACCTGCATAACAAGGTAATGGAACTTTATAAAGATGGAAAATGATATAAAAGAAATCGAAAGCCTTGCAAATACCAGTCAATATTGTTCAATCACTTGTTAAGAAGGGGAAGATTCAGGGATCTCTTCATACCAAGCCAAGGTCAGGTAGACCAAGGAAGATTTCAGCCAAAACTGACCGAAAAATTGTTCAGGATACAAAGAAAAAAAAAACAGGTAACCCCAGGAGAAATACAGGCTGTTCTGAAAAAAGACTGTGTGATTGTTTCAAGGAGCACAATATGACAAAAAATGTATCGCAAGAAAGGGTGCATGTTATTAGAATATACTGAAAATGTTCATTCTTTTGCACAAAAGCTGCGCATGGGACACTTTCCAGAACGACAATGACCCAAAGCGCAAGGATAAGTTGACCCTCCAGTGGTTACAGCAGAAAAAGATGAAGGTTCTGGAGTGGCCATCGAGCCACTCTGGGGCGATCTCAAACGTGCAGTTCATGTAAGACGACCAAAGGCTTTGCATGACCTGGAGACATTTTGCCAAGACAAATAGGCAGCTATACTACCTGCAAGAATTCCAGGCCTCATACACAACTATTACAAAAGACTGCATGCTGTCATTGATGCTAACGTGGGCAATACACAGTATTAAGAACTAAGGGTATGCAGACTTTTGAACAGGGGTCACTTCATTTTTTCTTTTGTAGCCATGTTTTGTTTTATGATTGTGCCATTCCATTATGACGTACAGTTGAATGTGAATCCCATAAGAAATAAAAGACAATTCTCCAAGGGAATGCCAACTTTTGAGCACAACTGTATATGCGGGTGAATTGATTCCACTGGATTTCATCTGTGCTGAACACACTACCATACATGTGAATACAGATTATCCCAAGCATGCTCACTGGATGATGCATTCTGTGATCTTTTAGGTCATGAAAGAATTGGGAAATGTTTAGCTGCCAGGGAATTTTTACAGTTCTTGTCACATACTTGCACATGCAAATTAGCATTACATTTTCTGGCAACACATTTCGTAGATTTTCCTTCAAGCCAATTCATTTTTTTGCAAGAAACATTTGTGGCATTTAGGTTGAGGGTCAAAACTCTGCATTTTACTGTACAAGCAATGGGACTTTTATTGTCTCCAGCACAAGTTTCACCTGTGTATTAATAATGCTGTTTAGTCAGCTTCTTAAGATATTAGAGAAACATGACTCACTGCTTGTATTACTGTATATTTCCCACAAGGTTTACCAAACAAAATACACAGAAATTAGAATTTTGTTTGTGAAAACAAAATACCAGGAATGTCAGCATATTCAATAAATTACATAACTTACAATGACCCATTTACATTCAGCACATTTGTGTTAATGATTTATTTCATAATTCACGCTTGAAAAATTACCAACAATCTGCACAGAATATGACAATGACAAAACAAAAACACATTTTTAGAAATCTGCAAATGTATTGAAAAATCTAAACCTCTCCTGTATGTTATTTGAAACTTTTGCCAACAACTCAAATTCAGCCCATTTGAATCCTATGTATTTTCATGATCCTTGAGATGTTTTTAGTACTTGTCTGGAGACCCCCTTTGGCAATTTCAGTTGATTGGATAAAACTTACAAAGGCCCTTACCTGTCTAAGGTCCACAATTCAAGGTGAATGTAAGCGCAAAACAAAGCCATCCATGGAACTCTCAGTAGATCCTCTAAAATATATGCATCAATGCAATTCTATCTGGGGAAGGTTATAAAAAAATAACGCTTCTAAATGTCTCAGGATCAGAGTGGGCTCCAACATTCTGAAATGGTAGAAGTTTGGATCCATCAAGATTATGCATAAAGCTGGCCAACCAGCCAAACTAAGTAACCAGGTTACCAAGAACAATATGGCCATAGAGCTTCGGGGATACTCTGCAGAGATGGTGAATCTGCCCAAAGGACAGCCATCTCTGCAGCACTCCATTAATCAGGTCTATGGTAGAGTGACAAGATGGAAACCACTTCAGTCATATGACATGCTGTCTGACGGACTCTGAAAGTATGAGAAAAAAGACTGCCTGGTCTGATGAGACCAAAACCAAACCCTTTGAACATCAGCAGGGAGACCATCACAGATCACCAATGCTCCTCATCCAATTGATAGAATTTTAGAGGATCTGCTACAAAGAATGGGACAAACCACCCTAATCCAGGTATGTTATACATACGTGGCATACCCGAAAACATTTGAAGCTCGGCTCGCTGCTAAAGGCACTTCTACAAATTACTGAAGAAAGGGTTCTGTACATATTTAAATTTTCTGTTCTCAGTAAAGTTGCAGAAATAAAAATTGATATATTTTCACTTTGTCATTATGGAGTATTGTATGAATATTGAAGGCAAAAAGCTATTGTAATACATTATAAATTGAGTCTTTAACACAACATTTTGAGAAAGTGAAGGGATCAGAATACTTTTCAAAGGTATTATTATTATTTTTGTTGTGTATCTTCCATGCCAGCTATTCTCTGGCCTTTGTCCTGTTCATTTTTTGTGAATTCTCCTCAGATTAATGTCTTGTGGAGCTTGCAAGACAGGCACAGAGCTATGGAACAAACTAAACTGTAATGAACAAAGACTTGGCGAAGCCAAACATAGAAATGTAACCCGCTGGCATGGCATAGACTGTGTCAGGCTGTTACACAGACGTATTTGTTTTTTAACTACCCCAGACCTTGTGAAGTGCAGATGTGCTTCTGCAACGCTTGAAGACTGGCTGTTGATCAATGATAAAAAAATTATAATTCAACACACAGTGATTCCTTAGACATCCAATTGTGATAAAAAAACACATTTATAAGGGCTTTTACAAAATTGGAAATAAGCCACCCTGTCATCATTAGGCAGTAATTGCTTTACATCCTTTGTTCCCTCCAAATTTTACATCATGTGAAAATCATTAGTCATTAGTTGACTGGGGCAGTTTCGGCCAATGCCGACATAAAATACAATTTTTTGGGCTTTTGTTGTTCTTTTCCTCTTCACATTTCTTATGTGTTTTAAGTTATCTGCCTCGACACATTCCCATGCCTTTGTCTCATTCGCTTTTCTGGAATTCTAAAACTGTTATTTGTTTTTCAAACGGAGCAGTACTTGGAGCTGCACTTCAGTAACACTGCATCCCTCTTGTATTGAAGAACTCTTAGAGGAACTGTGTTCCAAAAAGCTCCAAGAGGTATTTTTCAGGCAGCAATATTCAGAATTTTGCAATAAAACATCTTACAGTACATACTATGTTAAATAGGTGATAAATTGAATGGTACGATGACTTTCCTTCCCCAGGGACATGTAAACTAATAATACCATTAGCTGATTTTCAATCTGTGGTTGCTACCTCCTTTTTTGACTTCATGAAAATAGGCATACATCCTTTTTTGAAGTAATGATAATTGGCACACATTATGCACCTAAAGATTGTTGATGACTGTAAATGTTGCATGGGCTTAGTTTGTTGTACCCTGACCCCGGTCACCCTCCCACCCCATTTTCATAAATGTGCATTTCCAGGAAATCACACCATCAAAACTGTTTGTTTATTTTCACCGGCAATCTTTTCTATAGAAACCAATAAGACTATGCTCAGCAAATTGATCAACCCACATCCAAACTAAATTGCTAGAATATACAGCACTCTATTTTATGGATATTATCTCTATCCTATCTACACAAACAGTATATACCACCAAGTAAAAATCTGAAAATATGTAAATGCACTTAGCAAATAAAGTTGATTCTAAATACTTTATTTTTAAATTAGACATAGGAATCCTTCTATGAATTACATATCTCAGCTCACCAGCTTCAGATTCTATCATCATTTTTCTTCACTACTTTCATATTTTCCATGCCTTTTCTTTTTACTCATAGGAAACCTTTCATGCATGGCAATATCTCAGTTGACCAGCATCACATTCTGTTCTATTTTCTATTCATCATTTCATTATTTTCTCTGCCTTCTTTTTATACACACTAGGAAATCTTTCATGCATGACATCTCAGTTGACTAGCTTTTGTGGATATATCAGAATAAAGAGTTAGAAGAGAAGGGGTCCTTAAAAAACATCACCTCTATGGGGAAAAATTACTTTCAGTTTAGCCTTGTCCTGATCTGTACTGATGATACCTTTTAAAATACTGTAGGTAAATAGGGAAATGGAGCATGTTATTAATTGTCAAGTATAATTCAATGTGATGTAAGTTATCAAAATAATGCAGCAAGTAATGAAACCCATCATATCTTCCAAACTCTATTTAAACAGCTATTTACACCTAAATTTGCAGTATCTTGGCTTCTTGCTAGCTTTTTAAATTGACCTTAGTGCTGCTTGTAGTATTTTGTGCCAGTACGGAGCCATGGCTATCAGACCTAGGCCTTCTGAAAAAATACAGAATCAGAGCATCCCTCAATTATTTTACCCACCAGTCTTAAACTCCAGCTCTAATACAACAGAATTCATATTTTTTATGATACCCTATATTACAGATCAAAATACTGTAACAGAGTGAACTGGAGGTTCGTAATTGGCTGCTTAACTTGACCTGTATCTATATCATGTGAACTAATTTAGGTGGTGGTTGCTTGTCATGGAATGCAGTCATGTCTTGTCGAGCTCGGAATGCTTTCTCGGGTATGTTTCTTTAGCTCATGGTCTACTCCCCGAACAGTATAATCCATGTTATGACATCTAAAAAAAATAAAGCTTTAAATCCTATTTGCTGGATGAAAATAAGCCCTAGCTGAGAAAATAGAAAACATAAATAGAAAGTCAAAATATAGAAATATTACTTACCATTGTGAAAATCTAGTCACTCTATAAACACAAAGTTTGAAGGAAAAACTGTTGGGTCGAATATGCTAGTGCAGTGGTTCTTAACCTTGTTGGAGGTACTGAACCCCACCAGTTTCATATGTGTATTCACCGAACCCTTCTTAATTAGAAAAATTAAAATCAAATCAAATCTAAAACATATTTTACTGGTGCACAGAATTAACCGTGCATCAACATCACTGTGTTTAAAGAACAAAACCATCAAAGCATGATTTTCACACAAAAACAAAAACATAATAATGATTATTTCAAATGAGTCGCATGTGTGTCTTGACCTCCGCCGAACCCCTGAGACTGACTCAACGAACCCCTGGGGTTCGATCGAACCCAGGTTAAGAACCACTGTGCTAGTGTTTAAAAAAATACATTGTAGAGTGACTAGATGGAATAACCAGTTTCAAAAACAACTTAATCAAATTTTATTGAACGTTCATATTTAAAAGGCAGATATTAACATCATTTTTCAATAGATTAAAGCTAATTCTGCCAACATCAGTAAAACAAGGAAACTGTTCGCTCCATCCACTGTAAATTAGTTTCTACTGTTCTACATTCCAATGGGCTGCATAAGACCCCCAAACAAAAGGAAACAGAACCAAATAGGTGGAGGCAGAGGTGTGGGTGGATTTGCACCAGCAAATAGGACTGTGTGAGTAACCTGACGATTAAATAGATCCGTATGAAATCTGACATTTAGGCAGGAGAGATCTCACCTCAGCTGATGGGTGCCAATTACCACTCGGGTTTATTGGCTCAACTGGATGTGCTAATGCCTTATCTGCAGGCGTAGAAGGCCTTGGCGGTTCCCCACAGTTTTTTGCCATTAACAGGGCATGATAAGTGCTTCCATTGGGTGAGTTGAGACAATGTAGCCCAATAAAAAATAAGAACTTTAAGGAAATACAACAACGTGTGGTGTTGCTATTGATCAATTTAATAACTGTATAGCTATCAGCCCCAATGCAATTCACTAGTTCCTCTGGGCACTGTCCACATTAGTGTAACAATAGTGTGGCAAGCCAGACAACCGAAATGTTGATACAAAATATAGTAGCTATAACTGAATCCAGTGTATTCTTTCTACCTGTCTAGAGAAACCATGACCATGGCCCAATATGCACATGAGAAACCAGGGCGCATTGCACAACTTAATTACTTAAAAACACTTAAAAACGGTTATTCATTGTTCTAATAATTAGTTAGAAATGCCATAAATCTACAGTAATTTGTAGGAATGCCATAATTTGTCAAATTGTTCGTTGCATAATGCGCCAAAAATGTTTTCAATAGGTGAGAAGTCTGGATTGTAGGCAGGACAGTTTAGCACCCAGACTCATTTACTACAGAGCCATGCTGTTGTAATAAGTGCAGAATGTGGTTTGGCATTGTCTTGTTAAAATAAGCAAGGCCTTCCCTGAAAAAGACTGGATGGCAGCATATGTTGCTCCAAAACCTGTATATTGTTCAACATTAATGGTGCCTTCACAGGCACCCCCATACCATCACCGATGCTAGCTTTTGAGCTGTGTGCTGATGACAAGCCGGATGGTCCCTTTCCTCTTTAGCCCGGATGATGTGTCGTCCATGATTCCCAAAAATAATTCAAAATTATGATTCGTCAGACCACAGCACAATTTTTCACTTTGCCTCAGTCCATCTTGAATGACCTCAGGCCCAGAAAAGGCAACTGTGTTACTGAAACTTGTTATATGATAATATGGTATAGAATTTATATAGAATTTTAACTTGTATTTGTGGATAGAGCAACATTCTGTGTTCACAGACAGACAGTGGTTTTCTGGAGTGTTCCTGCGCCCATGCAGTGATGTCCACTACAGAATCATGTCTATGGCCCAAAGGGCCCAAAGATATTGCCATCCCGTACTGGTTTTCGGCATGTCCCATGCATACAGTACAGAGTTTTCTCCAGATTCTCTGAATCTTAATGATTTTATGTACCGTAGATGATTAGATCCCCAAACTATTTGCAATTGTACTTTGCAATTCACCAATAGTGGTGAACCCCTTTCTGAAAGACTCATCCTCTCTGGGGTGCTCTTTTTATACCCAATCATGTGACTGATCTATTGCCAATTAACCTAAAAAGTTGTGAGATGTTCCATCAAGTTTTTTGTTTTAGCACACAACTTTTCCAGTCTTTTGTTGCCTGTCCCAACGTTTATGAAATGTGTTGCTGGCATCAAATTCAAAGTGGGCGTATTTTTTTTCAAGGAACAATGACATGTTGTCCTTGAACAATTTTCTACTGAATATAGGGTTTACATGATTTGTATTCTGTTTTTCTTTACATTTTGTGATGGTGAGGTGACGGACAGCTCCATCACCTCCCTAACTTCCTGATTTCCCAATGGTCATGAACTTATCCCGGCCTCCTTCATTTGTCTTGTCCCCAATTGTCTTACACACCAGGTTCCAATTAAGTCATTAGTATGTGTTTAAATGTTTCTCCTGCTCCCCTTATTTGTCAGTCATTGTTCCATGTTATGTTGTGTCGATGTTGATGGTGAGTTTCGTTTTCATTTGTTTAGTTTATCAGTTGTTATCTAGAGCTCTGTGTTTTCTGTTCTTTTGTGTGTTAATAAAGACGTCACCGACTGCTACTCATGCCTGCGCCTGGTCCGTTCGCTCCACGACATCCCGACTGTGACACATTTTACACAGCGTACCAACGTTTTTGGGAACAGGGTTGTAAATTCCAATGGGAACTGACAAAATGGCAATCCCTACGCAGTCAGGGATTTTTCTGCCATAGAAACAATAAGGTGGGCCTGATTTTTTTTCTTTATTTCAGGTAACCTAATAAGATGTGACAAACTACATTAACACCCAGTTTTACGAATGAAATTGTTTAGCAAAGCATTTTTTGACTTAGCGTTTCTGATTATTTCCGCACTCCTTTTTTTCTTTGTTGCCTGGTCATGCCTGGAAGGCCATGCCTTTGGTTGTCTTGCATGAACTGCTCGTTTGAGATCTCCCCAAAGTTGCTTGATGATATTAAGGTCAGGAAACTGTGATGGCCACTCCAGAACCTTCATCTATTTCTGCTGTAACCACTGGAGGGTCAACTTGGCCTTGTGCTTAGGGTCATTATCATGCTGGAAAGTCCAAGAGTCTCCCATCTTCTGATAACATGCTGCATTTATCTTGCCATCAATTTTCCTAAGATTTCCTGTGCCTTTAGGTCTCACACACACCCAAAATACCAGTCACCACAATGTGTCACAGTGGGGATGATATTGTGTCCACTATGAACTTTGTTGACCCCTCTCCAAATATTGCACTTGTGATTCTGACCATAAAGCTCTATTTTGGTCTCAACATTCCAAATTACAGCATGCAAGAAGCTGTGAGGCATGTCAAGGTGTTGCCGGGCATATTGTAACCAGGCTTTTTTGTGGCATTGACGCAGTAAAGGCTTCTTTCTGGCTACTCGACCATGCAGCTCATTTATGTTGAAGTATCGTCGTATTGTGCTCCTGAGGCAACCACACTGTCTTTTTCCAGAGCAGCCTGTAGTTCTCCAGAGGTTACCTGTGAGTTTTTCTTTGCATCCTGAACAATTCTGCTGGCAGTTTTGGCTGAAATATTTCTTGGTCTGTCTGACCATGGCTAGGTATCAAGAGATCCCTGAACCTTCCACTTCTTAATGAGTAATTGAACACTTCTGACTGGCATTTGCAAGGCTTTGGATATTATTTAAAAGGAGCCAAACAAGTATTTGATAATAAATGGCTTCATGGGATCGCTGTCTTTAAATAAAATACATGTTTATCACTCATATTTTCCAAATCAATGCCAACATTTTATAATTTATGCCAAACTTATGAGCACAATTGTATTTGGACACATTCTGATAACCGTATTATGTGATTTGTGCAATTTTAGAGTGGTACATTCAACCTCTGATTAGGCAAAGTACAAAAAACACTTCAAGGCAGGCTTGAGCGAATGCTCTAACAATTTCAACAATTTACAGTTTGAACCCAGGTTTTAACAGTGACAGTATAATGCTGACTAACTCCTTCATGTAGAGAAAGTCATACATAGTCCAGAAATTTTACAAGACAAAGGCCCTAATGAGAAAGGACAGCATGTCCATGACTAAAGCCATTAAGTCGCAGCCCAACAGTACTAAAGAGATCCAATGCAAAGAGACAGCTGCCATGGTTTTATGGGCAGAGGTTGGCAGGAAAATCCATAGAGTGATGCAATCTTAATGTCAGGGGTGCCACTTGGGTCTAGGACGGCATCAGCCCCCAAGTTTGAAAAGATTCTTGTTGTGTTTTTTTAATGTAATTGTTTCTCCTCACTTGTCAGACAGATTTCCTAATTGTTAAAGCTGATTTCTTTATCAAGATTCTAACAATAGCCATGTCAAACAATAGCATACATTCATAGTTACTATTTTATTATGGTACAGTCGTTATAATGACACTTTGAATGTAATGATTTGTACATAAATTACAACATTCTATTTTAGATACCACTGAAACTTTTAATCTATTAGAGCAAGGTTCTTCAGGGAAGAAAACAAGAAAAGTAGATCAGAAACAGGGAACAGACTTATCTCTAGTGTTCCTAAAGTATAACTTCTATTTTAAAATCTTAAGAACAGATAAATAAATTATTTTGTATAAAAAAATGTATGTCTACTATATAATCATTTAACTCAGAGAAGTTGTGAAAAGTGTATCTTATATATACCGAAGACATGGATATATGAATCAAAATTTCACAAAGAAGTAGCAATGCAGTCATCAAACAAAATTGTACAACCATCAGGAAGAATCTCAAAGAAATTCACACACATCGAGACTAACTGTGGAAAGATATCTCAATGTATGTACAATATAACTTTGTTCATTTGTATTGATTCATAATTTGTAATAACAGTGTATTGCATTAATGTATGTAATCACACAGTAACCTTTGCCAGACATTTAGGGATATATAAGGTAAAACCTATTTCTATCAAGTAAATACTATGGTATGTATAGACTTAACGCAAACACAGAAGCTATATTGCTGTCAAATGGGGTTCTACCATGTATTTTGTAGTTTCCAGGTGTTGAATACTTACCCTACACATTTCAGTTTTTATGTCTAATACACATTTTTTATGTGTGTATGTAGTTGATCAGCAGGGCCATGAATTGGGATTTGGGAGGTGGGGGCCCTACCTTGTTGGTGCCAAATTAACAGGCTAATCTGGAGGCATTTACACACTCAGATCGATTTTGATATTTTACTCAATACTCCATAGTAGATCTGTTAAAACCAATTACAGGAATGAAAATATTCTGCCTGTTTAAATGTAGAAACCTAAAATAATATTGATCACAAAAAAGTACCTGCCTTAAATGCAGCCAAAAGCCTATGTCCTAGGCCAGTGAGAAAGAAGTAACTCTATATAAAGTTCTCTGGCATCTCTGGTGAGCTCAACAATGAAGCTATTGAACAGCGATTATGCATTGCCCATGAGCTTGAAACCAATAATTTAATATGTTTAGATATTTTGGTAGCTTTGCCGAATGTAACGATTAAAGAGAAGAGTAGCCTTTAGTATTAATTTACTAGCCTAGACTATGATGTCTGTGAGCATAGTAGTATACATAGAAGATTTTTGTCATTACTTTGATCGTAATCACACATGAAGAGGTTTTTAGATGATTCATGAAGACTGAGATTCTGCAGCTGTTGTCTGAAAACAATGTTGATTTGTGAATATTACTTATTGTCATGTTAACTGAGCATTTTTATAGGAAATAATGAGTGTACAGAAGATTCAGTAAACAAATCAGTTTAAAAGAACTATACTGAATGATTCTCATTCTGTTGGAGGAGTACATTTACAGTATTACACCATTTATTTTTTCTCCTCTCTTTCCTTCTTATGCTTCCTCCTTCCATGTACGGCTTCTCTTTCTACCCCCTCAAGTGCATCAGAAAAAAATTACAGTAGATTGATTTTGCTCTGGCCTCAGTGGAGGAAAGTTCAAGCAGAGTAATGTGCAGGCAAACCCACCACACAGCATACCAACGAGCAGGCCTGACAGAAAAGTGCTGACGCCACCCTCTGCTATATGGGATTGTCTCATCTCCTAAGTGACGTTATGGATTGAATATTGACATGCGCTGCCTGCCAGCTAGTGAAACAACGACTGCAAGGGCAAAAGCTACAGTGCAGGAAGGAACCGCCTTATTTTATTCATGCAAAACATTGGAGGAATTAAATGTACCTACAATGAAAGGGAAGGACTATTAAGAGAACCTCAAGAATGGCTGTGGGGTAAAACTCTTGGAGTCTTTTCAATAATGAAACACAAGCGACTAGTTGGCTTGTAGGGCTGGAGATTGGCACTGTTTGAGATAGAATGGGTACGGACAGAACATAGAGCTTGAGTCAAGTAGAATAGAATAGTTTCAGTCTTGTATGTTGTCCCATTCACCCATTATTGTTCATTCAACTCTGGTTCTACAAATTTACAATGCAGGTCATTCTCTTTTGCACATTACAGCAATTCCAATGCTTTTCACATCAATGTCAAGCATGCTAAACTAGACTTATGGCTTTCAAAATGAAGACACAAATATGATATAAATGGATTGTTCAGTGTTTTGGCATTGAAGCCTTTTATCTACTTCCCCCGAGTCGGATGAACTTGTGGACCATTTCTATATTTCTACATGCAGTATACAGGACGTTGGAGATAGTTAGCTCTGGCTCTTGAACTAATGTTTGCTTGCCTTTCCCCGGCTTGTTAGCAGTTGTGCAATTGCTAGATCATAAATTCCTTCAAACCACAAACAAATGCATGCAAATTGTCTCCACAAGTTATTTGGACTTCATGGAAGTAGACTTTCATTGCAAAAATACTGAACTATTCTTTTAACCAGAATGGAAATTAAATTACACAATGGTGGGCCTTTCACAATACAGTGCTTCATTACACAAATAAACATTTCAACTTCGGATCAACTATGTCACAGCTTTTTTATACATTAAGTGAAGTGCCAGTTGGCACACACCCATTTAACATGAACAGTATTGACTCTGCCACAGGCATATGTTGCTCACCGTGTGAGTCATCAAAATAACAATCTTGTGTTCTGGCCTTTCCGGCAGTCTTTGTGGCTTCAGTGGGCACTCGATCAATTGAGGAGTGGAAAAACATTGCCTGGTCTGACAAATCATGGTTCAGTTTACTTGAGTGGCCTACACAGTCCCAAACTCTCCTAAAAGAGCATCTTTGGGATTTGATAGAACAGGCTTTTTGCGACATGAATGTACTGCCATCCAATCAGCAGCAACTGTATGATGTAATCCTATAAGCATTGACTGACTTCCCTGTGGAACATACGTTATTCAGTACAAATAGAGAACTCTTTCAGGGTCTGAATACTTTGCAAGGTACAATATATAAATTATATATATTGCTTTGGGGTTCAGTAAAATTGGCTTACAAATATGAGCACCCACTCCTAAATATAGTGGATATAAAAAAGCCTACACACCCCTGTTAAAATGCCAGGTTTTTGTGATGTAAACAAATTAGAAAAAGATTAATCATGTGTGTTATAACTTTAACAATTCAATTGAAAAATAAACTGAAATCCTTGAGGGGGAAAAATAAAAAATAAACTCACAGTAACCTGGTTGCATAAGTGTGCACACCCTTAAACTAATACTTTGTTGAAGCAACTTTAGATTGTATTGCAGCACTCAGTCTATTTGGGTAGGTGTCTATTAGCATGGCACATCTTGACGTTGCAATATTTGCCCACTCTTCTTTGCAAAAGTGCTCCTCCTGTGCACACCTCCTGTGCACAGGCCTCTTCAGATCACCAGATGTTTAGGTCTGGGCTCTGGCTGGGCCATTCCAAAATATTAATCTTCTTCTGGTGAAGCCATGCTTTTCTAGATGTTGATGTGTTCTTTGGGTCATTGTCCTGCTGAAAGATGAACTTCTTCTTCAGCTTTCTAACAGATGCCTAAAGGTTTTGTGCCAAAATCGCCTGGCATTTGGAACTGTTCATAATTCCCTCCATCCTGACTAAGGCCCCAGTTGCAGCTGAATAAAAATGGCCCCAAAGCCTGACGCTGCCACCACCATGCTTCACTGTGGCTATGGTGTTCTTTGGGTGATGTGCACCTTTTGGAATTATGGCTGAAAAGTTCCACCTTGGTTTCATCAGACCATAACTAATTTTAATGTTTTTGCATGGATATATTGTAGCACTACTCGTATACTTACAGTGTAGTTTCATAACTGGTGATGTATTGGACTGCACTTTTTACACCTTTGGAAAGTAACGGTACCAATCAGAGTCTCATCTTCAATATTTTTATGATTAACTAAAACAAAAATCGTCAAATATCGATATCAATTCATTGAACCGCATGCTTTGACAAAGCCAAGTGTATAACTGAGATTAAAAAAATATTATGGTTTGGACAGATGTCAGGAGCATTGATACAAAGATATATGCTAGCATGACCGCCCCTGCTAAAATAAAGGTTATAGAAAAAATATATCAGCACTTCTCTGTAAAAGGAATTCATATTCATATTCAAGTGTGAAAGGTCCTACTCTGACTCGAATCCGGGTCCTCAGGACGGGAGTTGGGTGCACTAGCAAGGAGGCTAAACCCCATTGGCCCTAGCTTTAGCTACCTCCGGGTAATGTAACTTCTAGAAAGTTTTCACACAATGATTTTGATTGATCGTCAGCTCTTCCAGTATATGTTAAGTTGTTCTAGTCACTAATATCATAGATTTTTGTGTCAGACATATTATGTTCAGACGTATTATAATATGACGTACCGGTGTAATTGTACACTATAAGGGACCACTCTAGCCTGATCAAACATGTCAAAGTTGAAAAGAAAAACGTATTCCTGAGCTTCTTTCCAATCTCTTTCCTGAACTTTTGAGCTTGAATCATTATTCTTCAGCACACTCTGTTTGTAACAATCTGTTTGTTTTAATCCTGATCGCATGTTTGGACCCAGTTGATTAGTCATTTGTCAGGTACTGAGTTTCTTAGGCCATTAATTTAGTCATTTCATTATGTATTTTTGAAAATATGAGTGTTTATTGTAATACAAATATGCCCTCAAAACAGTTATTTTTTTATGGAATAATGGAACATCCTAGACTTACTTGAAACGTCTGTATATTCTTAAATATTGCTGATCTGCATTTTCACGATTGATAATTACAAGGGGTGGGTTGAAATAGTATTACCATTGGGCTGCAAGGAAGTTGGGACTTCAAGAAAAAAACAAGAGTGAGTGCCTAGATGTATTCATTTCTATTGTTAAGTAAGCTGCTGCTCCTTTGTATCGAACGGAGCCAGTTGAGTTGATTTGGGCATCTGGTGAGGATGCCCCCAGAACGTCTCCCTAGGGAGGTGTTCCAGGCACGTCCAACTGGGAGACCTCAGCGTAAACCCAGGACTAGTTGGAGAGTGTATCTCAAAACTGGCCTGGGAATGCCTCAGAGCTCGTTAATGTGGCTCAGGAAAGGGAAGTTTGGAGGCCACTGCTGGAGCTGCAGCCCATGCAACCCGATACCGGATAAGCGGATGAAGAATGAAAAGTGTTAAGTAAACTAGAGGCAAAGAGTAAATGAGTAACTTTAGGCAAAAAGTTCTGACCAAAATTAGGTACAACCTATCTGTGGGCTTTAATCGCCCTGTAAGATAAAAATTCACTGCACATTAAAACAAATGTCTTGTTTGGTTGTTCCAAAAGTGATTCAACAGATATGGCTGGCCATTTGCATTTATTTATGATGGATCCCATTTGGACCAGTTCTACCTGGGTTCTGCAGGCAAGATCATTTTGCAGACAAGACCATTGTTTAACCAGCTATTCCTGATCACATACTGTCCCAAATAAATGCTCCTTCTGGCTGGCGGAGAGCATGCAGGCATGACCAAGAAATTCTGCCACCTAACTAGATATTCCCCCTTGCTGTGGTCTTAGTGACTGGCAATCTGCCCCAAAGAGACTAACAAGACGCAAACTGCTGCACTAGACTGCTCTCAATGCTCTGCTCCTTAAATACAGCTATATGCTGAAACTGTAAATCTATGTACATCAATTGTAAATTATTGTAAATATATAGGATATTAGCTAACCGCTCATCCCATCAATAGGATATTAGCTAACCGCTCATCCCATCGTCTCATGATTACCAACCTTTGTATATATGAATGTATGTCCCAATTGCATTCAGTCCCAATTTTTTGTTGACCACAAATAGCACCAGGGTTTGAACTGAGTCTTTAGGGACCTCCATAATATATATATATATATATATATATATATATATATATATTATGGGGGACGCTCAAATTAAAGCGTCTTCTAGGACAGGTACATTCCAACCTGTGGCTGCAGTCAGATCAGTGAGTTCGGTCACCCAACAATTCCTTTTCAGCATCACTGTTGGTTGTTGTGCATCTTGCACACACACAGAGTGTGTGTGAATGGATTAATGGATATCAAGGACAATGTAATCATTGTCTTCTCTTGTGCTTAGTCAGATTAAAACATGATGTCGGAGCACTTAACACCTTTCTACATAATACACACACACATCACTGTCTCTGTGTTTCAGGATCTTTGTGCCATCCATGTTGCTATTGTGATAAAAGGGTGCTTTTTTTCCTTACACATGTGTGTGTGTGTGTGTGTTAGTGGGTAGGTCTGTGTGTGTGTTAGTGTGGAAGTCTCTTTTTGCATGTTAGTGGATAGGTCTGTGTGTGTAACATTTGTAAGTCAGATCAGTGAGTTCGGTCACCCAACAATTCCTTTTCAGCATCACAGGTGGTTGTTGTGCAGCTTGCACACACACAGAGCTGAAGGTGGCAAACCACACATACACACATAACCTGAGAGCTTTCTGACTGATATAGACCACAATAAATGGAGCTGTTAATGAAAATCCTATATGTACATGAAGTGCTTCATGTTGATCTCTTTATAATTGCTTATAGTACAAATAGCTGATCCTTTATCAAATGTTGCATTTTGTAGATACCTACCATTATGTTTAGAAGAGAAACTCCGCCAAAGTCGTTAGCTAGCTAAATGTTAATGAAGCCGAATTATCTGCCAGCTAACAGCTGACCTAGCAGCTACAGTAATGTAGTTGAACTAGTTATGTATAGCTCATTTTAACAATCTGCTTGCTCAGTCAGTGAGGATGAGTAATAACCAGGACATATTGTAAGTATGTGATTTGATTGATGTTAATTTCATTTGCACGTGAATGTGTGTGTAAATGCGGCTGTGAGCTTGGTTACCTATTGCAGCTAATATTATTTTTCAAAAATTCTGCTCAGTGGCGTCGTTAGGCCTGGGCGTCCAGGGATATATCCCCGGATGTGTCTTCGGATGTGGAGAAGATATGAGAAGATAAAAAGTGCAGTGAAGAGAAATGCTGGGGCCTATAGAATATTCCGTATATACTTTTCACCCACCAATTGCAGTAAGCACATTTTTACAGCTTTGTCTGCTCTTTGCAATTCTCCTCACCAAATTCCAATCTCTCTCCCTGTAGCTAGCAACACCTTTCATTTCCACTCTAGTAGAACCGACAGTCTACTCACGGTGTACAGATCTTAGAATCTGACAGTCTGAATGGTAAAAAGACACCATAGTGATCATTTCTGGTATATTTTCTACAATAATTTGTCCAACCGGCCTTGCAAAGCAGATTGATCAGTCAGCTGTTTTTTTGTTTTTTTACAAAAAGATCTTGGTTTCTTAAGAACTGTTCTGTTTTTTGTTCTTGAGTAAATGGACTTACAAATGTTATTAATCTAAAGTTTTCAATAACAAATAAAATATGTTGTTGAATGGATTAATGTATATCAAGGACAATGTAATCATTGTCTTCTCTTGTGCTTAGTCAGATTAAAACATGATGTCGGAGCACTTAACACCTTTCTACATAATACACACACACAACACTGTCTCTGTGTTTCAGGATCTTTGTGCCATCCAGGTTGCTATTGTGATAAAAGGGTGCTTTTTTCCCCTTACACATGTGTTGTGTGTGTGTGTGTGTATGTGTGTGTTAGTGGGGAAGTCTTTGTGTGTGTGTGTGTGTATATGTGTGTGTTAGTGGGGAAGTCTTTTTGTGTGTGTGTGTGTGTGTGTGTGTGTGTTAGTGGGGAAGTCTGTGTGTGTGTGTGTGTGTGTGT
>JACXGJ010001300.1:0-88123 GCA_016801105.1 Esox niger | reverse complement strand
AGTCTGTACATAGTCAAGGCCATGCTGACTGAGTCTGTACATAGTCAAGGCCATGCTGAGTCTGTACATAGTCAAGGCCATGCTGAGTCTGTACATAGTCAAGGCCATGCTGAGTCTGTACATAGTCAAGGCCATGCTGAGTCTGTACATAGTCAAGGCCATGCTGAATCTGTACGTAGTCAAGGCCATGCTGAGTCTGTACATAGTCAAGGCCATGCTGAGTGAGTCTGTACGTAGTCAAGGCCATGCTGAGTCTGTACATAGTCAAGGCCATGCTGACTGAGTCTGTACATAGTCAAGGCCATGCTGACTGAGTCTGTACATAGTCAAGGCCATTCTGAGTCTGTACGTATGGAAAGGTATATTCAGATTTTGGTTGATTCCTTCCAGTATGTCAAATGGTTCTCTTTTTGTCTTTTAATCTCTCCGTCGCTCCGTCTGTCTCCCTCTTGGCATTTCTTTCCTCTCCAGGGAATGCATTGAGTGTCGGCTTTTCAACTCGGGAAGGCTGGCCGACAATCAGACCTGCAAGCGGCTGTGCAAGGACGAGATCATCACAGTGGAAACGCTTAGTGAGTAAACTGCCGTGTCTGTGGTTCCCCTCTCTAACATCTGCACACACTCACACACTTTGTAGAATCCGAATTGCCTTTATTCACCACATGTCCTGCTGTAAAGGGACTGAGTTGTTCAAATGCTGCTGCCCCAATGGGCACTTTGTATGTTCACCATGAGGACTGAATCTGAAGCTTTGTGAGACACTTCTACACACACAGACGACCAACTGTCACTGTAATTCCTAGTCAATAATGATAACTTCTTAGGTTCAGGGAAATCGTTTATGACCTTGTCTGGCTCGTGACTGAAGCGACAGAGCGAACACATTCTGTTTTGTCCTTCGGGGAGCTTAGAGTAATGGGCGGTGTCAAGCAGCCAAACCCATCACCTGGTCCACAGACACACAGCCCTATTTAAGTCTGTCGCCCTTAAATGTCCCTACCTGCCCACTGTCTAATCCAGACGCACCCAGAGAGCTGCACTGTCACCTCATGCTGTCTTGAAATCCTTGGGCTGAAAGGGGGCCAAGGTCTGTCCCAGGGTTTAGATTGCCTGGTTTCCCTAAAAGCGTTATGTACAGGGGGTGGAAGACTGTGGTAGTTTACTAGGTCTGTCTTAGAACACAGTATGGTATTGTTGTTTGTGGGGGGAATTGTGATTTGCCTGGAGACATAGGCTAAGATAAAGCCACCATAATCCCTGTATAGTATATTTTTTATGACGAGGACTTTTGGATGAGTGCACTTCTAAAGAATAGGCTGAAGCCCTGTCTGGGTTATATACATTTCAAATATATTGGCCTCTGAATTAAAAGTAGCCTAATACTGTATTTTGAGAGCTTGTATAAGTACGAGAATATTTTAAGAACTTGAATAAAAAATACCACAGTGTTTTATAGGCTTGAGTTGAAGTAATAGAGCATTGTTTGTGCTTGATTAAAAGTAGTACTGTATTTTGAGGGCTTGAGTTAATGTACTGAAGTATTTTAAAGGTCTTGCCTTCATGTTGTCCACCCAGCTCTGCCCGCCCTGTCCCTCAGTCTCTGCTATTCCAACCATCTGAGTTACTTTAATTGACTCCACATGTACATTCTGGAAACTTTTTCCCCATTCTACAGGGGAGAGGAGGCTTGAGGGAAGCATGGGGAGGGGTCTGGAGGTAGTACCATTCCTCAGCCCGTAAGATGTTTGCAGTATTTAGAAGATAAAAAGCAAGCAAATCTTTCTGTCCTTGAAGTGGAATACATCCCCTCATGCTACTAATTTCACACCAAAACAATGTTTTTGATAGATTTTCTTTGCTCAATGTTGTTTAAGATGTCGTTAATGTTTTCCTCCTCTTTCCTCCTATTCTCCCTGTCACCCTGACGCAGTATGTTTAGCCAGCTGGTTTTTCCCTTATGTCTCAGCACGGCCTTGCTCTTGTTTCTCTCACAGAAACGGACGACCCCAACGCCGTCCTTTGCCTGTACAAGACGGAGAATGAGTGCGTGATGAAATTCACATATTCTGAACACGCCAGTGGAATGTCAGTCCTCACTGCGCTAAAAGAGCCAGGTCAGTGGTGAACATACACCTTGGCCATCGGCAAACTGCTTCTTGTCACATTGTCAAAGTAGGGGTTAAGAGCAGAATGCGTGGCACGTGTATCGAGCCTGTCTGTTTATATTATTATCTGATTAGTGTTAGTCCGGGCTTCTGTTGGACAATCATTCTACCAGACAGGGCTATCATATTAGACGCATCATCGCCTAAAGGCCTATTTTTTCTTGACTGTCTTGCCTGTCAATCCAAAGACTAATAAAGGTATTATTAATAGCCCCAACGGAATTCCATTTAGCTTCATGTAAAGAGGCTTATGTTTTGATATAATCGGCATCCAGTGGTCTGTTTCTATACCATGTCAATACACGATCAGATCTCCACCGAAACAGAGTGCTCCTTATATCAGTTTTTGTATACAAACTGAGGGGCAGTTCGTTTTGTTTATAACGTGTGAGGCGACTTTCGGTACGTTTACTCTGTTCATTCCCTGCGTTGTGCGTGTATCTGCTTTTCAATGACGGCTGTGTGTTTCGCGGCTTCCTGTCTTGTCTCCAGAGTGCGGTGCGGCGCCTGACGCCATGACCGTCCTCCTGGCTGTGGTGGGCAGCATCCTGCTAGTGGGAATTGTGCTGCTCGCCATCTGGAAGCTGGTCATCACCGTGCACGACCGCCGAGAGTTTGCCCGCTTCCAGAGTGCACGCTCACGTGCGCGTTACGAGATGGTGAGAAGGCAGAGCTGACATCGTTACGATAGTGGTTTACCTACAAATGGTTACGTGTGACTTTTTTTGTTTTGCATAAATGACCGTTACTGACTGTTTTCAGGCCCTTCCCATCAGGTCCTGTGTAAGTTATTTGACTCCCGCTCCTCCAAAAAGGATATTTATATGTTGACATTTGAGTTGTGAAATGTAGAATTAAAGGTCATTCATCTCATTTTGGTCCACATCTGATGTCCGTTTGGAGCCATTTCCCCATATGATAACATTGCAGCTAACTCAAGCCATATGTAGGATCAGGAATGGCAGAGTACGATACCATCACTATGATCTCTGTCTGTATGTGATCAGTGTGATCAGCCAAACCTCTAGCATCCTCTAGAGCAAAAAGGGGAAAAAGTGTTGATTGAAACCATCAGTTGATTTCTTGGAACACTAAGTCTGTTCCAGGGTTCCAAAGTTCTTAAATATCCACCATGCCTCTACATGTGCATTTTAATAACCACACATTTTCCCTCCTTTCACTCTTTCACCCATCCCTCCTGCTCCCTCTCCCCTTGTCTCTTTCTCTCGTGTTCTTGATGTTCTCTCTCTCCCTCTGCTGCTTTATCTATGTTCCAGGCCTGCAACCCACTCTACAAGCAGCCCATTACCAGCCACCCAGTAGAGACAGACTTCAGCATGTACAGCAAGTCCTACAACGGAGCAACCCACTGACCTCCCTCCCTCTCCCCCAGGGTGTTTGGGGGGCTGGGGCACGGCAGGACCGGTCCTCAACCATCCATCTGATCCGACATGAATTTAGGATGGACTGAAATGAAACTAGTAACCCGGATTGTTTCTGGGAACATGTGGCCTATCTTTTTTTCTCTCTCCCTGACTGCGATGGAAAGTTTCATGATTTGATGTTACTTGAGGCTTTGGTCTGTGTGATTTGCTGATATCAGTAGAATGCAGGCCATTGGATGGTCAACAACCGTCATGGACTCCTGGTTTGACAATCGTTCAAAGAGGACAGAGACTGTGATTTGTGCTCCTTCGCGTCTCATTTCCAGCTGACTGGCGGATGATATGAAATCAATGAACTATGTAGACAGAATAGTGAAACCCTATTCGAAACTGCCAATGTATCAATAACTCCTTCACATAAGCAGCCATATATGTTGTACAGACAAACCAAGGCAAAACAAGGCATTGAATTATATTTCTATGTGTATATTTTTTTTTTAACTCTGAAAAAGGTCTTTCTGGACAGTCAACTATGCATTGTCTCATAACAAGTGGAAATATGAATCTACACCAGCAGGAGTCTCAGGTTAATGAGATGACAAGAGCACATTATTTGCTGATAGTGATATTGACATCACGGTACTAACATTAACAGAGTGATAGTTTTCTTACCCTTGTTTTGCACAACTGGTGATGAAAGTATTAGGAAAAGTCTCATAAAGTGACTATCTATTGCTATTGTATTTGAATTGTGATAGTTGTTAATCACCATTTGCACTTCTTTCTTTAGTCTGGCCCTATTCAGTTAACCTGGACCCGGATTTATTCAGGCTCTATCTGACTTGTGTGTTCATCGCCAGACGTATATCCACTGCTGGAAACGGCAACGGTCTGGGACCGGAATGACTGCAGCTCTCCTGTTCACTGTCTCTCATGACTTCATCACATGCTGAGGGTGGCGGGACTGGGAGGGTCTCTACGTTGACATGGGACATAACTTTCCCTCAGCCGTTCCCACAGGAAGAGGCTGGTTAGAATGTCGTGGCACTGGAGTGATGAATAGGCGCATTATAAGACGGGAGGGGATACGTGTTTTCCATTACCTTCCTGGTGATAGCAAGCAAGAGCCGCGCGCCCGCCTGCGCGTGTGTGGCTAAAGGTGAAGTGAAAGGGAGTGTGTGTGAGAGGTTGATTTGAAAGTGTGCGTGTGTGAACGTGTGCATGCTAGCGTAGATGGGTGTGTTTCACACAAAGAGAGAGGTGTGCGTGCGTGTGTGTGTGCGTGTGTGGCAGTGTGATAAGAATCTGATGACCGTGTCATTGTTGCCTTGTGCTACCCTGTGTGGCCCATAACATTGAGTTTGATAGTAATGATATTTTACGGCAGTTTTCCTGTACGGCATCGTTCATCACAGATCAGTAGAGGCCAATAGATTTGCAACAATACTACATATGTGTGTTTATGTCAATGCAAACAGAGCGGGTATTAAAAAACACAATAAATGGGTGATATCAAGCTATCTTTTGTCATCAATATCTTGCATTTCTCTGGCTCAGTTCCTAGCCATACTCTACCAGCTGAGCTACACAATGCTAGTATGTTGTACTAATACTTAGATTTTCATGTGTCACAATCATTCAAATATCCTTCGTAGCAGCGGCACATTTCCAAATGACCTAAATAAACAGTGTGTTGTATGGAAACAAATGAACTTTGAGTTGTTGGGGGATGAACTGAATGCTAACATAGGAATGTACCAAGAATCTACATGCCCCCCCCCACACGCACACACATACACACATGTGACATCATAGTCTGTAATGGTCTCTCATTGCCCATGACAACCCTCAACATGTGTGCCATCCTTCAGCAAATTTGTCCTTCATTCTGTCTAAGTTGCAGCATTTTTTTTCAGGAATGGTAATGAAGACTTACCACCCAAAAAAAATGACATGAACATTTTGGAATTCACTTGTCAGAGATCTTGACCGTGAGCCGAAAAATGCGTGCTTGATTCCTAAAGCAAACCGAATGCTTTTCGATTGGCACCAAGTATAAGGGAGACCTACACTTGGTTATGCTACATCTGTATGGGCCTGGATAGGTTGTTATTTCAGCCTAAGGTGAGTCATAAATCTTTCCCCCTCTGGTTTTTTGATGGGGCATATTCCCCCGGGCCATTAAATAGGCCTGGAGAGGCTGCCTGCCAGCAGTCAAACACATTAAAACACACATCCAGCTAGCACACTCCGAAAGATGTGAAGTCATTTTCCCAAAGCAAGCAGGGTCCATCCTAGTCCGGATTTCAAGTGTGGAAAGGTAGGTAAGTGTGTTAAGTTTCTGCCTAATGAACAGAAGCATACAGAGCACTGTTAGAGCTGGGGCTTGACAGAATTCCAGAAAGGTCAGTGTTGTGCTGAGTAGTAAAGGAAAATTACCCTGGAGGCCTATTCAGTTTGGCCAGTAGTGAAGGAAATAATCCCTAAGCCTTTTAAATGATCATGCCCAATTAGCACAGTAGCCATGTTAACACAATCGATACTTTAATTGAGGCCAATTGACTGGCCTGGAGGATGACGTAAACTCAAAGAGCTGGTTTCACGGACACAGAATACGCCTAGTATAAGACTATAAAAACAAGCACAATGGGGTTTTTTTGCTTATTGAACTTCATGTTTTAGTCCTAGACCAGTCTTTATTCTTGTTTGTGAAACCGGCCCAGGCTGTCTGAGGCTGGAGGTGGAATGAAAATGTCACTGAAAAGAGTGATAAAAGTCTCATTAAAGGAGGGGAGCTGAATTAGGTGTTTTCAAACAGTTGTCATGAAGTCAGTGCATTATAATAGGGGTGGGTTGTGGGGTTTGACATGGAATTATATGATTAAGAATTCAATTCTTGGCCACCAGTTGTAAAAGCAGGGCTATCGAACCAAAAGCGTCCCGTCAAATTGTGTGATACATCATGTTGATTTGTGCCCTGTATCATTAAAGCCACTCTGTTTCTGGCTAACTGAAGTATGATAGTCATTCTACATATAGAATATGCGCATATAAACAACAAATTATACATCCAGCCAAAAGTGTGAGGTTTGACAAAATACCCAAAGATAATGAAACCTGACAAATCGGTCACCACTAATGTTTTCGCAAGTTCCTTTAGGAAAAAACCTAACCTCTTTCTATTCCTCATTCATGCATATATTCACTTTTCACTAGACTTTGCTGTCTGTAAGCTCCCTTTCTTCTCTGTAGATCACACATCCTCTTTCCATTTACTCTTCCACTTCTTTACTTACTCCCTCTCACCTCAGATGTCTTAGGTCATCCCCGTCCAGTATGAAGAGGAGCACAGAAAGCGAGAAATGCTAGATGCACAAAAAAAGAAAAAACAACGCACGGCTTAAGCAATCTACCATCTGGACTAATTTACCGTCATTGCTGTTTCTTTGTTTCAACACAGATGAACTTTACAAGAATTCAAACCAAGAATATAGTCACTGCTGTTTCTAACAACACTTTCAGCCTGGGACCCAGACCACCTAAAAACGTACATGTTTGGTTGCGGCCTGGCAAACTACACTTACTACTCTAAGAAGAAATGAAATGACTGACACTACTGACTGGTATTGGAGGAATGTTAACTGAGCTACTCCAAACAAAACTATTATTTACATTTACTTAGAGGGGGACTTCCACAATACAGATCTCACTGTTTGCCTGTCCTAGTTTTACCCTCGCCAATAAAACGGATATCCACATAAAAGGGGAAGGCGCCCAGAGTCAACTCCAAATTCAACATGCTTCAGTTTACTCAGTGTGTGCTTCTCTTGTTGTTTCAATATCTTAATGCAGACATCCTGACTGTGTTGTAGAGGGTAATGATGACCCTCAGTGAGGTGCAGGTCCTTGGGACTCGGTGTTTCAATGCATAAGGTTCTTTCTCTAGACCAGTCACAATGAACAGTGATCTGACCTGTAGATGTTATGAAGAGCAAAGAGCTTGCATGAAGTCGAAGTGAGCTTCCCACGCCACCAGACGACACATGTAGCTGTCACACTAAATCCAGCTTTTCTTTTTCACTCCACCTAGTGTTCTCTGGGGATCAGCATCTCTTTGTGATGTAAATACTACGTGTAAAGTATGGCCTGGCTCTCATGCCCGCAACCAAAGACAATAAAAGAATAGGATATTTCAACACAAACAAAAGCCAGTGCCTCGTGTGGGCATTAATGAATTCCACCGATCATTACCAGGCCCTTCGCGTCAACACTGGCATCGAAACCATTGTGCAACGCTCCCTTGCCCACATCTATCACGCCAACTGGGTTAGTGTTCAACAAAGCATGTCACTAAGACCCTGTGGTACATAACCAGAAAGTCTACCAGAAAGTCACAATTTAGTTAATCTGAAGTGTCCCATGTTTTTAAATGCTTGCGTCATCTTCCTGGTTAATTCCAGCAATCGAATGAGTAGGCAATTGTCGACGCACCTGCAACCAAACCACACATGAATGAATGAACACAGAAACAGTTTATCATCTGAACTGGGTTAGGGAGCATTATCCTGACCATGTGGGCCTTTGTTCATATTACATCAAGAATATAGCTATAGCTCCTTATGAACCGACAAGATGGAGAGCTATATTCACAAACCAAAAAAAGGGACATTCTGCCGTTAACCATACTATCATAACATGCCTTGTCTGTTATCGCCATCTACTGGCCTGAGAGCATGAGTTCTACACAATCAGTGCTTGATACCTTTGATTAACATGTCTCAAGAAAAAACAAGACGAGACCCCCAAATAACGTTTAAGCAAAATGTTTAAGCTCAGCAGTTAAAGCCACCAGACATTTTTTTAAATGTATTTCATAGAACTGCTTTTCATTTTCCCGTTTGTAAGTGTGTATGTCCAGTTGGGAAGAGTCAGCGTAAGTGGTCAGACAGGTTAGCGGTCAGCATCTGGCCATTGGGGTGGGGAATGAACAGGGTGCACCTGGGGTGTGAAGGGTACTTAATAGTACCTCAGGCTTTCAACAGATATCATTTTGAATGGATGTCTTGGATGTGTGGGAGCACAGCCACAGTGAGTCATTAGGCTGTCTTTAGCACCTACTGAAGGGCAGTGTGGGCATGTGCAGAGCAGTTCCCTCACATCACTGTAATGCAGCTGGTCAGGATGCTGCCACTTTTACTAGTCTGGCACTGTCATTGTTATAGATCAACTGATGCGCCTACGGGCAGAAAGAAATCCTGCTTTGTTGTGAAACTTGGCAATAAAACTCTTTCTGATTCTTATCACACCCCAAATCCCTACCTGGGCTTCCCTAGACATTTCACATTTAAAATGTATCACAAAACTGTCACAAGTTTCATTTATTATTTTACCTTAACCTTGCAGAGAAATCAACAGAACCAAGCTCTCTTTTACCACTGAGCCCTGTATTACAACAATAAAAACACATTCAAAATGGAAATAAGTCCCCTCCGAAAGCATTGGAACGGTAAGGCAAATTTCTTTGTTTTTGTTGTTTACTGAAGAGATTTGGGTTTAAGATCAAAAGATGAGTATGAGACAAGAGATCATAATTTCAACTTTCATTTCCTGGTTTTCACATCTAGATGTGTTAAACAACTCAGGAGATACCACCCTTTGTTTTAACCCACCCGTTTTTCAAGTGAGCAAAAATATTGGAACATGTGACTGACAGATGTTTCTTGTTGCCCAGGTGTTGCCTTTTAGGTTGATTGTTCGAACATTAAATAGCTCTGCATGACTAGTCTAAGTTTCCATACTTGGTTTAAACCTATAAAGACTGCATTTCTTAAAAGAGTTAAAGAGGATAAACCAACATAAAGACCAGAGAGCTGTCTATGGGAGAAAAGCAAGCCATTGTCAAGCTGAGAATAGAAGGAAAATCAACCAGAGCCATTGGACAAACATTGGGCACTGCAAGCACAACAATTTGGAATGTCCTGTAAAAGAAAGAAACTACTGGTTTACTGAACAACAGATGTCCAACAGGTCGGCCAATGAAAACAACAGTAGTTGATGACAGAAATATTGTGAGAGTTGTGAAGAAAACTCCCAAAACATCAGTAAGTGACATCACCAATGACCTCCACAATGCAGGGGTGAAGGTATCACAATCCACTGTTTAAAGAAAACTGAGAGAGCAGAAATATAGAGGTGACACCACAAGAAGCAAACCACTCATCCACAGTGAGAATCGCCAAGACCAGATTGAAATTTGCAAAGAAGTACAGCGATGAGCCGCAAAAGTTCTGGAACACAAACTTATGGACTGATGAGACCAAGATTAATCTGTACCAAAGTGATGGAAAGGCCAAAGTGTGGAGAGAGTAAGGAACTGCTTATGATGTCATAGCTTGGGTGTGCATGGCTGCTTCTGGAACAGGCTCATTAATATGTATTCATGATGTAACTGATAATGGTAGCAGCAGAATAAATTCAGAAGTGTACGGAAACATTTTGTCTGCCAATTTATGGAGAAATGCATTGAAACTAATCGGGAGGAAGTTTATCATGCAGCAGGACATTGACCCACAGCACACGTCCAACAAAACAAAGGACTTTATCAGGGGAAAAAAGTGGAACGTTTTAGACTGGCCATGTTAATCGCCTGAGCTTAACCCAATAGAGCATGCATTTCACCTCCTTAAGAGGAGACAGAAAAAAAAAACTGGAATAGCATCACAAATGAAGAATGTAAGTCAATGGGTCGCAGGCTTGAGGCAGTTATTGCAAGCAAAGGTTATGCCACCAAATATGAAATGTTATTTACTTTAAGATTATTTGTTCTATTACTGATTCTCACCTAAAAATGCTGTGGTCTAATACAAATGGTGATATGTCCTAAGTTGTTTAACACATCTAGATGTGAATACCAGGAAATTAAAGCTGAAATTCTGAACTCGTGTCATACTCATCTTTTGATCTTAAACCCAAATGTCTTCAGTGACCAACAATAACAAAGAAATTTGCTTTGGCATTCTAATACTTTTGGAGGGGACTGTACATAAGGGAAAACAATCACAATTGGCAGTACCAAAAAATAAAAATATTTAAATTATCTTGTATGGACTAACATTAAGTTAACTAAATTTTACAAAAATGTTTTAAACTAAATTAACATAAGATTAGTCAAAGCCTTGAGGATAAATTAGCTAATTGAATCCAGTTCAGGATAAAAAAAAAATGTCTGTGGAAGCCTGAGGAACAGTTTTCAAAAGCCTGATTTGGCCTTCCTTCCCTTGGCTCACTGGTAACAGTGTTTGTAGAGTTGAGATCCAACAGCTAGACAAAAAGGGAAAGACAGAGAGCAAGAGAGAAAAAGAAAGTGGGAGTATTAGAGAGCAGCCCCTTCAGTTTGCCCTCATCAATGGAACAACGTAAAGTCATGAAGTGGCAACGCCATAAAGAACTCTGGAAACAAAGACTCCATTATTCCTACACCACACCTCCTGGGTTTCATGTTGTTGCATTTTAACTAGGTTACAGAAAACAATTACTTCATTGCCCATGCAAAGAAAATGTGGACAAGCTGAGAATGTGTTTGTAGGCAAATGTAGTTACTGTACATTATTATTCATTTAAAGAATTGTCAAAAACACTGATGTAATGTTGTGAAGTGAGTGATCAATGGTTTGTCCAAATTATCATTGATCTAAAATCTTCTACCAGATGACAGTAAACCCCATCCATATTTGACCAGCTGGATCAAGCCTTCCTATGTGGGTTTTTGGTTTGACGCTGATTTTTGTGGGGTGTTCTACCGATTGATCACAAAAATGTAATCTGGGCATTTTGGCTCGGGTCATGCATTTGCTGTCATTGTCTGCCTGATTTTGTGCAATCTCGATTGTTTACTGAGCCCAGTTACACAAGGTTTTGTTACAGCAAAACTGAACACCAACATCCCTGCCCGTGTTCTGATGCAGGTGATGCAGGTAGGAAAGTGTCTGGGATCATTGAGGTGTCTGTGCCATTGAGAAGTAAATCCTGCTTCTCTTTGTGGTTACTCAATGCTTCTTTGATGTAATCAAGGAATCCCATTCTGGTACAGCAATTTGTTGGCTGACATTTTTATCACTAGGCTTCCCATAGTTCCCAACATTAGCCATACGGTGTATCCTGTATTTTCTGATTTTGTGGACAAGTTTAGCGCTATCTGGATGCATCCATACCCTGCTTAAAGTGTATAGGGGGATGAATGGAATATGGTTACCTTGCTTCTTGCTTATCGCAGCTTTGGCACATTGCACAAAATTGACAGGAGTTTTGGGTTCGCATCGTTTTTCAAGGAAGGTGAGAAAGGAAGATACTCAATCAGTTGAATTGTTCTGTTTTCTTGTGGGAAAGAAAAACAAAATGTTGTCAAATTTGTGCAATATGTCTCTCCCATCACTGTCCACCGGTCCCCTCGTCATTTCTACAGTCAGACCAATCCCATGGCCTTTCTAATCTTGTATTCCCAGCCCAGACAAGCCATCTGGAATACCTGCTATCTGGCTCTTGACTTCCTGGCCATAACAGAAACATGGATTTCCCATGAAAATACAGTTACTCCGGATGCTCTCTCTTCATCTGACTATGTGTTTTCCCCTAGTTCTAGAGCATCTGCTCACCGTGTTAGCAAAACAGGGCTACTTGTTTCATAAAGTTGAGATTCTCTCTCTTGCTCATCTTCCCATTTCCTCTTATGAATTCCACGCTGTCAGTGACATTTCCATTCAAGTTTAACATTGTTGTCATGTGATCTTGGTGACTTCCTCAAGGAGCTTGAAATGCTGGTTAGTTCATTCCTAGATTATTGGGTGACTTCAACCTCCCAACATTTGCCTTTGAGTCAGTTCTTTACAATTCTGTTTTTCCACTCCTTTCCTCATTTGACTTCACCCTTTCCTTGTCAGCTCCTACTCACAAAGTAGACAATGCACTCATTCTAATCTCTGGCAGGATGACTCTTCACACGGCCCAAGATAACTCACTCTCCTGTGTTCTCATCCTCATTGATCTATCTGCAGGCTTTGATACTGTGAAACATCCTTCTTTCTAACCTCTCTTATTTGGAGATCTCATGCTCTGATCACTCTTGGATTGCTTCCTATCTGACAAGCCACTTCTATCAGGTGACATGGAGAAGACTGGTGTCTGTCACGTAACTTTTACGTCCGGTGTTCCCCAAGGCTCGGTTCTTGGCCCTGTCCTCTTCTCTCTACACTACACAAAGTCTCTCGGCTCTGTCATATTCTCACAAGGTCTTTCCTTATGGCAGATGGCACTAGGCAGATGACACTCGTCTTTTTTCTACTTTACGCTTTCGACACCCTGGAGACAACACATCTCCGCTTGTATGTTGGCACACACTTTTCACAGACTACTTAAAATAGTTCCACATACACAAACCCTTGTTTGTTGTCTTGTTACATTTTTATGTCTTGTTTTTATTTCTAGAGGCTTCTTTCCAGCACTGACCTTTGCGGATGCAGTTACTACTAAACAGTTCTGTTGTTTCACCAAGCTCTTTTAAAATGTATACACTTACTGTAAGTCACTCTGGAGAAGAGCGTCTTCTAAATAACAAAAATGTAAAAAAGTGGCATGACCGTCATTGGCACAATCAAAAACTTTAATCTAAGTGAATAGGTTGACAGTGTATGGCTAATGGCTACACATCAGTCATTCAAGCTGCATACCTCTTGTAGCGAACCTCACGTTTGTGTGTCTTCTCTGGCAGGAGTAGGTGAGAGTAGACTGTCTATGTATTATGCGTTGTTCTAGTGGACTGCTGATGTGTCTTAAAACGTCCTTTGGGAAGGCTTCCTTAAGGCACTAGGTTCCATTCACGCAATGTAGAGCATTATTTTTGTTATGTACTTCTATAGTAACTAGTTTCCATTTTTGTGGTGGGCTATAGGGTATGATAAACAACAACTTTCTACTAATCGGTTATTTACGACATCCGACATCCTACATTAAGACTATCAAACACAAATGTCTTGGAACCCCAGTGGTAAAGTCTCACATCCTCTTTTTTTTCATGATTGCGCAGCGCTTGACCGACCACTCCGCTGTCGCACTCCTCAATTTAAAAGACCAGTGCCCAATAAGCAGAGAGCACTGCACCCGCGATTGCGGCTTGCTAGGGTTCAACGTTCAGAGAGCAGTTCTGTTCACGAGTAGGATGCGCGTCTTCTTTGTCATCTTGGCCACTGGCTTCTTCTTTAAAGAAGCGCAGGCTTGGGGCTTCAAAAATGGAATCTTTCATAACTCTATATGGCTGGGTAAATCACGCTTTCTTTGTTACTTAAATAGCTCAATTATTATCCTTATTTGTTAACATCTATTACTGTTTGAAGAAACTTTTACGCATGCCAACTACTGCGGTTAGAAACAAATGCTGTGGTTCAGAAGGACATTCTGTGTGTTTTACAAGGTGGTTGTGGAATGTTCAGCTGTAATGCTATTCCACGTTGAACCTTAAAAAGTGTAGCTTAGATGTAGGCCTAAAATATCCTTTGATGTGTCGATAAAAATAAGGAATCCAACACAGCATTATCATTCCTATTTAATCGAAAAATGTACTTCTCTAAAGTAAACTCTTTATAGTCTTCAACATAATTAAAGAAAACGTAGCTATTGATATTTGTACTATATATCGCTGAAAAATGATGTAATTGTTTTAGAATATCTTATATTTCATAGGTTATCGTTTTCATGTTAAATGGCACATCAAGTTTAGGTCGTTTGGATAGCGGGAGACGGATACTTATCACGTTACACTGCATGAGGCTGTCTCACATTATTTCATGTAGTGATAAGAAACACAAACATTAAAAAGATTGCTTTGCAAACTAAATATTTCTTTCAGTGATACTGTAAAGCAAAGAAATTAATTGGAAAGGATGTTTTATCAGTTCAAATAATTTACATTTCTGGTATAAAACATAGACAGACATGGCCTATATGTTTAACAATGTAATGGTAAAGACTAAATGTAGCCAAATATTTTTAATGGAAGGTTTCTTCTGAGTTAATGAAATCGACTTGACCACACACACATCTGGAATACATAAACTAAACTGCTGTTTACAGAAATATGTCCGGTAACCCAAACCCCCTATGTCATTTGGTTGAACTAGAGAAACCAGAAAGTGGGGATTATAATTAAATGGAGGTACCACCACACTGTACACCTTGAAGGGAGAGATTGACTAGAACGTGAAAACATTGCCTGGTAGCTAATCTGTAGAGCACTACTATTCATACAAGATCATGCATGCGTAATATCAAAACAGGCTCTAAGGAGGACCCCTGTATGGAGGACCACATGACTACTGCCAAGAGATTACAAACACTTAGCTTCTGCTATACCCAACCACAACACGATACAGAGTTTCAACATCCTGACCTATCCATTGTGTGTGTGTTTGATGTTTCCTATTTTCTTCCATTAGTCTGGATGTCATGTTGTTTTTTCTCTCCCATGAGAAGTATTTTCCCAACACTCTACAACAGAATATTTCCCCCCTTTTTCCCGGATAGGTATTGTTGTAGTGGTCGCAGTGGGAAACCACAAAGGCGATGACAGAAAATCTGTATCTGTACTGCTTTGATGGTCATAGTGGCGTTGATTGAGCCTTACTGTTTGTTTCTTTTCCTGGACAGAGCAAGCTGCCGGTGTCTACCACAGGGAGTCGCGTAATGGCCGATACCAGCTGACATACAAGGACGCCAAGGCAGTGTGCAAATATGAAGGAGGAAAGCTGGCCACTTACGATCAGCTGGAGGCTGCTCGCCAAATAGGTTTGGAACCCAACACTCTGATCCTGCCATCTCCTCACGACCGTCTCAGACAAACCTCAAAAGTTTTATGGAGGAAAATGATGGGGTAATAGGGAGTGATTTGCGTTAAGAAGCCTCCCCAAAGTATTAAGAATGGTAACATTGGGTAATAATGTTACCATTATTTTCAATTGTTGGTTGACTGATTGAAGCCAGACCTGGCACAGGATCTATGAGTCCTGCACTGTGAACCGTCATTTGTCTATGGTTAGCTAAGAGCTGCCCCTTGGTCAAACATCCTACGATGGCTGACTTTATCTACACTACCTTTCCTGTGTGACTGTGGCTTACTGATTAGGGGGTGAGAGTTAAGAGTTTATTATGCTTTAGCCCACTACCTATTCTTACCTCCACATAAATGGTCCGCTTGTAATTGCAGATGCAGATTTACTGGAAGGCAAATTTCTTACAGGAAATATAACATTTCCATTGACAGGATATGACAAAGACGAATGCCTGGTGGTAATCCAGAATTGTAATTGGTGCTCTTTGTGACTGCAGTATGAAAAGCAGAAGGCTAGCTTTAGTAACTAAGCTTTGTTATGATGTTCGCCAATGTGACAATATTTTAGTCTGGAAAATATATGAAAGTTCATTTTGGTTTTCAGACTGTACCACTTTGTACCTCTTTGTACATCTTTTGTAGGTTTTCACGTGTGTGCGGCTGGGTGGTTTGACAAAGGACGTGTGGGCTACCCTATTGTCAAAGCTGGTGTCAACTGTGGTTATGGTAAGGTTGGTATCATCGACTATGGGTACAGGCTGAACAAGAGTGAGAAATGGGACGTCTACTGTTACAACCCAAACTGTGAGTAGTAAACCTTGTGTCAGATATCACTTCAAACAATATAATGTGTGCCTGGAAACACATGGACCAAATCACGGCATGTTTGGTTGAAATACAATTTTAGACTCTAAAGGAATTTGTCTTCCTGGCTTTATTGCTTTATTGAATTTGACTGATGCATATTTAGAGTGAAGGAAAGGGGATATTTGTCAAACTGAGATTTTAACGAATGCCAATGCATTGGGCAGGTGCACGCAACTGCCACGATTAATGTCCAAGGAAAGGTCTTAAAAAGTGCAAACCCCACTCATCCGGCACTTAAAGTTGGCTAACAAAAACATTCAACAAATATATTTCACACGTTATATGAACAAAGGTTTAGGAAACTCATGACGAGTAGAGGTTTAGGCAGTCTTGGGTGTGTTCATTTAGTGGTTAAATCGACCATGAGTCTGACCGTGTAGAGATGAGTGTATGGTTAACTGGAGTCAGACAAACATTGGATAATGGACAAGATTAGTCCATGACATGTGTGTCTGCGTAAAACCGAGACACATTTACTTTATATTGGTGGGAGAGTTGTGGTTTGTATTAACATCATGAGAAAACCAGGATACTGATGACATATAAGAGTCATAACTGAATTTAGGATACAGTCTGAACTATGATAAATTGTAGTGGGTGAAGTTCAACACTCCAGATGTTTTAAAATCCCTGCAAATGGAGTGAAACCTCAATGCTTTTGAGCTGCCATTATCTAGGACAAGAAGGAAAATAACATAAAATACTTTATCACCCTTAGCATATTCGGAAAGAATCGTGAAACCAATATTTATCTAAACACCTGATGTAACTTTACAAATTAAGAGGCTTGGAAAAGTTTCAGGATTGTCTCTACATTATCACATCCTTCATGATATGCTACTTATCTGAGGCATAAATGTAAATTGTCGTTTCATTCTGTTAGAATAGCAAGGCAGGTCACTGTAGAGGTCTGTGGATGAGGAAAAGCAACGGCTCAAGTTGTAAAGAAAACTGGGGGAAAATGGAACCCCCAATGGCCATTATTGCTCTTGATTATATAACAATCCAACATATATTATTGCAGATAACGTTTCATTTACTCTCTCTCTAATTTGTAAAGAGTAAATTGAATGAGTCTGCTACACTCTGAACTGGCTGTCTAAAAAGACACTGTTAAAATGTCCTCATTCTCTCTCTTGGTCAACAGCAAAGGAATGTGGAGGTACTCTGACAGACCAGCAGAAGATTATTCAGTCACCTGGTTACCCAGATGAGTACCAGGATGAGCAGATCTGCTACTGGCATATCCGCGTACGCTACGGACAGAGGATACGCCTGCACTTCCTGGAGTTTGATGTGGAGGAGGACACGTCTTGTCTAGCAGACTTTCTGGAGATCTATGACAGCTATGATGACGTATCTGGCTTTGTTGGGAGGTAATAATCCATATTTTGATTGAATTAGCCTTTGCATCTACTTTCTTTTGTAGATTTCATAGAACACACAACACATAACGTCCAAAACAATGGATTTTTTACCATTCAGAATTTTGTGGAAAGCACATAAATTACTACTTATCTGGTATGATTGAACGATCTGCACAAAACTTGATGTTACGTATCTCCAGACAAAGGTTGCTTAGCACAATATGGCCAAAATGTAAGAATAACTGTTCTTTAGTGGTTTCTGACACATAAAAGAGTTAGAGGATATTTGTGTTCTAACAAATGTGGTAAACTGACAAAACGTAGTAACACTGTAGTGATCCCACTGAGACTTTATAATGGCACCTGTTGATGGTTCTTGATATGTTTGTCTCAGTGATGAAATTTGACTTACCTGCTCAGAGACATGAGTCTCCCATCTCATGCAGTATCTCAGTCATCACTTATATGATTTGAACCCATGTAATTTCACACAATATACCGTGATGGGCCACGGTCTTCTTGTTGGATTTTGTCTCAACATTTTGTTTATATATTTCTCTTTATTAAAATGAATGAATTTATTCTTTTCAGATACTGTGGAGATTACTTACCAGATGAAATAATAAGCACTGGTATGAAACATTCTTATTTCATTATTACACTCCTTAAAAAAATTGAGGGAACACTGAAATCTCAATGAATGAATTATATTAAAGATCACAATCTTTACTGTACATTGGGTAATTTGTTGAGAACAAAATTACTTAACAATGGCCAATGTAAACTAAAGTCACCAACCGACTGAGGCTTGGATTTAAACTCACACCAAAAATCTAAGTAAAAAAAAAAAATCAAAGTGAAATCACTGGCTGTTCCAACTTGCATGAATTTCATCACAGTAACTCATTGTGACTCAGTAAAGTGTATGGCCCCCACGTGACAGTATGCACACCTGACAATGTCTGGGCGTGCTCCTGATGAGATGGTGGATGGTGTCCTGGGGGATCTCCTGATGGGTATGCAGATTTCATCAAGGTACCTAACAGCACGAGGAGGTCTTTGCGACCCTCCAAGGATATGCCTCCCCAGACCATCACTGACCCACCGCCAAACTGGTCATGCTGGATAATGAGGCAGGCAGCATAAAGTTCATCACGACATCTCCAGAACTCTTTCCCGCCTGTCACATGTGCCTTAGTGTGAACTCAGTAGTGACAAGGAGACTAGGAAATTTGAGAAGAATCGGTCAAGAAGGATAAGGAGAGAGCAGTTTTCTGTGACCACCCTTGCAGAACCATTTGCTTTTGGGGGTTGTCTTGCCTCTCCAGTGCAGCTGTTGTTACTTCCATTTGCACCAAAACAGGTGATATTGATTCACAATTACTTCTGCATCCTAACTGGACAGGTTGATATCCCTGATGTTTAATTCACTTGGTGTTATACTTTGATGATAAATTGTTCCCCTTAATTTTTTGGAGGAGTGTGAATGGTATGGTAGTGAAACAAAATACAAATTCCATATCTAGCCTTGATTACCTTTTTTAATTGAGTTGCTCATCAATTTTTCATTAGAATGATTTCAATGATAAAGCTATCCCCTTTTCCTATCCAACAGGAAATGTGATGACACTAAAGTTCCTGTCCGATGCCTCTGTAGTTTCCGGGGGCTTCCAGCTCGAGTACATAGCTGTCAACGCTTCTCTCCTCCACCACGAGGATAAAAAACCTATATATTGACGTGACCAATTATTTTATACATGCTCTTTTAATTTGAATGTATTTTAAATTGTATTTATAATTCTCTAGTTTTACTCATGTAAAGGATTTGTGCATCCACATTGTTATCAATAAAAAGATGTCCTTGTTTTAATGTGTTTGTTGTTGAGTACTTGTGAAGGATGTTATACAGTAAGTAATGCTAAACTAGATATTTTGGGTGTTCTTGGACATTCTTTACATTACAGAATTTTGGACATTCAATTGAACACATCATTGAATCATATTGCGTTGAGAAGGTAACCTATATTCATTCCACAGTCACTGGATCAGGCTCATATAGTAAAGATGCATGGAGAGTTCCTGTGTTTTGGGATATAAGCAGCATTAGCATTTTGTTCACAGGCTGTCATTCATTAAAATGTGAGTATACTGTATATCACATTTAAAAGGTAGTTGTCTGTCACGTTTTCTTAAATGAAATGTAGAAACCGTCTGAGATTGTAATCAAGATTTCCAAAAACTAGAGCGACACAAAAATGCATCTTTGTGTTCAGAGAAATTAAATACCAAAAAAATATGAATTGCCTAGTTGTCAATTAAACCAGTCAATTTTGGACCAATCACGTTCATGTTTTCATCCTGAGTAACGCGGTTGCTGAATCCTCAAAAATTCCAACGTAGAAAGCAGGGGAGTCGAGAAACTGCACATGTTATTTTTTATAGAGATTGTTCATCACAACTACAAATTATTGGAAGATGCCATAAAGAACGAATTGCATGTTCCTAAATACACACTGAACCTCTCATTCAAACTAGTGTGCATTAAACTGTACCGTTTCCAATTCGCCGCAAATGAACTCTGGTTTGGTTTTGCTCAGATCCGGCGTTCCGTGCGTCGGGTCAGAGGTGATTTCCATGCGGCGTGCTATTTTCGCGCCAGCGCTTTCGCGGGGAGACGGCTAGTTAGCGATACTTGAGTCGGACAGAAATAAAATATCATTATTACTGAAACCTCTTAATGTAGAATTATCCTTGCGGTTTAATATTGACTTTCATGGTAAAATCATATTCGTCAATTTGTCGCCGATCTGGAATAGCCATCAAGGTGAGTAAGTTAGTCTTGCTACGTATTGTTTTTATTTTCGCGCGAGGTGGAGGGAGTGACTACTGTACTACGGAGAAACTGCCAATTGATACTGTAGTTGTCGGCAATCCTTCTTTTAAATGTTTATGACATGGTTGTCTTTCAGAATGAATGGGCTACCAGTACTTGGATTACTTAGAATTGTACGTTTATTTTGTGCTATTTTAATTAAATATCTGATTAGCAACCTTGCTGGTGTTGTGGCTAGCTAACACATGAATAGGCTGCATTTTGCTTGTTAGCCTGCTAACGTTAGCTAACTTTGAAAGATAAGTTGGTCAACTACCCACTGTAGTTATTTATTTATTTGATGGTAGAATCGTTTGCTACTCTAACTAAATTGCTGATGACGGAATGCCAAACTAGCTTTATTTTGCTCCGTTGCTTCATGGATTGTTAGTTATTCGCGTAGTAGTTATTTACCCCTGCCTAACATTAGTGTTTTTAAACATAAGGCAAGTTTGAATTACATTTTTAGTCTTTGTACTGCAGTTAGTGTGATATCGAAGATTAAACTGAAGTAGTTTAATTCTCGTTGCAGACTGCACTGTTAATGGTTGCACACCTCATTGAAGTCATCCAGTGTAGTGGCAGCAACCAGCAGTCAATAAAATAGACTTTTCGCCCAAGAGTTTGATAGATACCTCTTATTTCCAATGACCAGAAATACAGTATGGTTAAAAATGTACCCTCTAAAAACAAATTATGTTGGTATTTGTGAGTGTAGTATGCTACTCTTACATGCTTTCTGCTGATAGGTTGGCTGATGGTATTGGGTTTTATATGGTGCATTCCCCCCTGGCTGAAACGATGTAAAGAATCAGTTTGGTTTCTCTAGGTTTCATTCTAATTTTGGACCCTACTCGAGAGTTTTAACCACTTTCAGGCTGGATGTCTGTAAAAGCACTTTATGACAACTGCTAATGTAAAAATGCCTTCATAAAAAACATTTGAATCATGATGGTTGACTTAGCTGTGTTAATAATCCTTTCTGCCTGGCTGGTAGATTGAACGAATCAGGAAGAATGATGGCGACGGTGCCACTCAGTACCTCCAGTCTTCTTCCACTGCTTGACTCTCTGGAAGACAACAACGCTGGACTTCCTGAGCAAACAGATGCCTACCTCACCATTGCCAAGTACGTGGTTGTCCCAACTGCTGGATATAGGTCAAGTATAATGGTGATGAGGGGTCGGTCCAGGTGGATGATTCATTGTTCTGTTAATGTTCTTTTCAGTCGTCTCAACGGAGATGATGGGAGACAGTTCCTACCTGCAGTTGTAAAGCACTTTTCCCGCCTTGGTCAAACATTCCAAGTAAGTATGTGTTTCACACATTGCGAGTGGGAGGTTAATTTCGAAGGGTGCATTATATTCCTCTCTTGTTCAGCTCTTTCAGTTCCCACAAGTGATTGAGTGAACCGGTGGTAATTTTATTCTTGTCTGTCTTGTGTTAGACTCATATCTCCAGCCAGAATGCCGAACTGAGCCAGGCTGCTCTACAAGCCCTGGGGTTCTGTGTGTTCCACACCCATGTAGTTTCTGCCATCCCAGGTACTGACATTTTATAAATTAAAATAACTTTTGCAAATCAGAGTTCCTGGTTGCACTGCCAATTGTTTAACTGCAGCATTTAACCCTGCTTGATTTTCTTTCCTCCAGCAAATTTTGCAGATGAGCTTCTTTCATCACTATGCTCTCTGGTGATGAAATCTAAAGACAAGAACACATGTACCAGAGCATTATGGGTGATCTCCAAACAAAGCTTTTCTACAGAGGTGGTGGCTAAGAAGGTTCCAGAGATCCTGAGGACGCTGGAGGGTTTGCAGATAAGAGAAGACATCCAGTCTATAGTTCTAGAGCATGAGTCTCTTAATGTTATTGTAAGGTAAACAAACGCACTTACTCATACAATCTGTCAATGGCCTTGTTTGGCCATATGACCCTGATTATGAAATGTGCAGTGTTCAGTGTAATAGCAATGACACTAACCAGTGAGAGTATCTCCGCTGAAGCCAGATCCACTCCCATTTTTTCATTGCCACCCCTTAATCAGGGATTTTGCCTTCTGTTATACCTCATCATTAATAGCTCCCACCTGGTGTCCCAGGTCTAAATAAGTCCCTGATTAGAGAGTGGCAAAAAATGAAAACATTTGCCTCTAGGGCCGGATTTGAATATCTCTGGTCTACTTTGTTCAAAAGGTTGTCTTTGAATCCTGGACAAGAGTGTTCTGACCTCTTTGTAATTGTCCTTTCTTCCTCTGTCTTGATCGTCCTCTGTCTGTGGTCAGGTTGTTGGAGCAGGCCCCTGTCCAGATGGGTGCCACTGCGGTGCAGTGGGCCAAGCTGATCATCCCCCTGGTGGTCCACTCAGCCACTAAAGTGCGCCTGCGGGCAGCCGCTGCCCTCGAGATGGGCCTGCCTCTACTGCTGGAGAGACAGAAAGAGGTGGCTGCCCTCGTAGAACCCATCATGTCTTCAGTGAGTTGTTGGTCCGCTGCTTGGTTACTTTCAAATATCTTTGTGATCACTCAAAAGTTGCCCAAAACTGTTTCCTACGTTTGAAGTCTGAACATGTCACTTTACATTTCAACACATTTGGATGGTGTTTCTCTTATTTTCTACAGAGACTGATCCCAGAGCTTCAGAAAATGTTCTCGTCAAAGAACGAAACGAATGTCCTGAAACTGTGGCCGTTATTTGTTAGGCTCCTGGGAAAGGTACGGCGTGGTCATGTTATGGTCTGATGGCTCCCAGTTTACTACTTATTGGCCACTATCTATCGCTTAATGGATAGGGAGTGACTTGGTCTCTACTTGTCATTTAGGAGATTAGAGACTTCTACATGATTTTCAACCTTACAGACCCAGCTTGTTCTGTCCTCAATCATTCTCACTTTCTCTGAACTCCACACAGAGGGATGCATTTTATATGCAGAGACACAACATTGTTTAGATAAGGGGCTGACCTTCACCAAGAGTGCAACACATCTATCTATCAGCCCTCTGGTTTGATGCCCTTTTCGTGCAATCTAGTTGGAATCCAACATTACATAGTTGCATCAACTACTGTATTGTTCCCTCTCCCAGGTGCTGCATAAAGGTGGCCCGTTCATCAACTCCCTGCTCGGCCTGGAGGAACTGGGCTTCCGTAGCTCCTCCCCAAACATCAAGAAGATTGCCTTCATTGCCTGGAAGAGCCTCATAGACAACTTTGCTCTCAACCCTGGTTTGTGCAGCTCTTAACGCATGGCTTAGTCAATTGTCGTGTTTTTATTTATTGCGTCCTATTGCTATTTAGGTGAATTGAAATCTATTCTTGTTAATATCCACCCAAAGTCTCACGTTCTGTTCCGTGGAGGGCTGTGTTTTCCGCATGTACCAGCTTTTGACTAAACAGATTGTAATAGTCATGTCCTGCCAGTAACAGTTCCCAGTATTTTTTTTCCTTCTCAGTTTCAATCTGATAGTTAGAAGCTGGGGGCAACCTTCCATTTGATCGAATTTCTTTTTTTGGTTGGTTTTTCTTCAGTGGAGAAAATGTCCTTTGGTAGGTGTGTTTTAAAAATGTAATACCCAAACTGATCTTACCAATATGTAAGAGACAATCTGTAAAATCCTGATGAGGTCGTTTTGTAATTCGTTAGAATGCACCAGAGGCCACCAAAATAGAGCTTGTCAAAATTCCAAATCTCACTGTGGAGTTAGAAGGATTTATACAAATGTTACGTGTCAACAGATAAGACTAAGGACAAACGTATCATAACACATTCCACCATATTGGAGAGGGAATGTCTCTATTGAATGTCTGCCTATCTACCCTTTTGACTGTAGAGATCCTGTGTAGTGCGAAGCGACTGAAGCTTCTGATGCAGCCCCTCAGCTCCATCCATGTGAGGACGGAGGCTCTGCTTCTCACCAAGCTGGAGGTCTGGTGGTACCTGGTGGTCAAACTGGGGCCCAACCTGCCCGTGCACTTTGAACAGGTATCACTCATGTTGTCACTTGGGGTTTCCGGGATGTTCTTGACAGAAGTTTTCTGTTGAATGTCTGTGTAGAAAAATCCCTGTTCAACCGGGAACGCGTTGGTCTCGTTTCTACTGCCCAGCCAATCATGCCCAGGTCTGATGACTCTCCGGGTTGCCGGGATTCTGCGATTGCCGAATTCTTTGTCAATTCAGCAGTTGTTTTTATGGGTGGGTGTATGAATCAGTGTGAATTAGTGACCCGTCACTCCTGTATCAAAGGGAGCTTGGCGTTTCAGCAGATCATACGGTTTTACTGGTAGGTCTGTCTCCAAGTCCTACGCTGACAAACGTCTCACCAATCAGGACAAATGATTGTGTATGAAGTGTCAGGCTGTTGCAAATTCAAGCTTTTTTCCCTGCTGAAATTAAACTGTCTGGGCAATTCTGAAGGTATTCTGAACCAGTCTGCTGTTAACCTATTTAACAAACAAAAGTACATATTCTAAGATTACTTTTGAGCTTTGCACCTGTTATAACATTATGTTGTGTGACTAGTGCCTGCAGTGTTGTCAGCACCAAATTGGATGTGGTTGTGTGGTTGGATGTAGACTGCTCCAAACCTGCCTTGTGATGCTGACCAGTAGTTTGTCTTGCCAGGTGGGTGTACCTCTCCTCCAGTGCACTCTGGGTCCTGACATTTCCTCCCCAGGTACTCCTGCCAGAAGCTCCAGTCAGAACTGTGTTGCGGGAAATAGTACTCCCAAATCTGGTACGGTCCTACTACATCCTTGCTTCATTCATTCTCTGGCTTGTGCTAATTATTGTCTACTTAGTGACGTAGCTCCTTGCTAAGAATGTCACCAGAGATTTGTGGAAACATTCTCTGACGTCTTTGTCACCCCCTCCCCGTCAAGGTGCCCCGGCGTACTCTAGCTCCGCAACGACCCCCCGTCTTAACCTGAACAGCAGTGTGGTGACGGGCCAGGCCTACCCCTCTATCCAGCTGCTGGGACTGGAGATGCTGCTGCACTACTTCCTGGGGCCAGAGATTACCAGTGCTGCTGCCAAGAACAATCTGACCCTCAGCCTGGGTGAGAGTTGGAAACACTGGGGCAGTTATACCCACCTTAGTGGGAGTCACTCTTATGAATGATCCCCGTGTAATGCAAAGTGGAAATCCTTGTCTTGCATCTGAAGTTCTGTTCTATTTATTTGAGCTTCTATTTTGCATTTAGTGCAGAAAAATACTTGCTCCTCTAACTTTTAATATTCGAAATGTTCCATGTTGGCACTTTGCCCGGAACTACCCTTGTATTAGTGCAATACCCGTAGTTTCAAAAACAAAATGGATAGTCAAATTAAATTAAAAAAATGATGCAATTTCTTAGTGGCGTTTTACTTTATAACAAACATGATCTCAAACATTATTACTCAAAGTATTAGGTTTTATGTACTCTTAATTAATTTGAGACAAGCCACATTAGCAGCTATATCGTAACGTGTCATTGCACATAGTTTCAGAAAAACACTCATGGTTTTAAGTAAATTCTTTGCTTTAATGTTTTTGTACAAAAAGGGGAATTGCCCATGTCCATTTCCATGGTAGATCAAAATACAATATTAATTTAGGTTAAAATGTGTAACTGTATTGGGTTTTATAGGCCTCACTCAACAAAAATCAGCAGTGTATCAAATACTTGCTCTCCCCACTGTATTTAAAGGTGTAATCCATCCCCGGACACACAACATGATAAATGATAAACACGCACAAAACCTGAATATATTAAGCACATGCATCCCGGGCTTCTGAATGAATGTGCTCGTGGAACTTTTTATAGGTCTTGATATACACTAGTTACTTTAAGGTGTGTTTTCCCATTCTTCTTATATCAGTGCAGGACTACATGCATGTCTTTCACGTATGACTTTTTTGAAAAGTAAGTTTTAATGACTGCCTCCTTGTGTTGTCTTCTCAGAACCGCTGGTTCACCCCTTCCTGTCTAGCCCCTCGTCCTTCAACAAGCACGCTGTTCTTCTCATATCTGCCATCCGTGACAGCTTAATATGCATCGGCAAGGACGCACCAGGTAGCTACCTGTCCTGAACTGACATCAGAATTGGCCCTGACAGACTTAACAGCTCTATCTGCCGATGTGTCTCCTTTACAATAGAACCAGGCCGTGTGGCCCGTTGTTTGAGACAGCCTCTGTGTGGCAGCCTGTGTTTTGGCCAGTCAGCTACCCAGGGAGCAGATGTAAATCACCATTGACACATTCAGTAAAAGACAACTGATTTTCACTGTGCAGGCTATTCTGCAGGTCTCTACAAGTGAAGGGAGAGAGGCTGTTCCATGCTTTTGTCAAGTACAGTAGTACTGGCTTTCCTTAGATTTGATAATGGTTAAAATACTACCAATGGAGTATTCTGAATGGTGCAACAGGTACTTCCTGTTAGTTGTGTTGTCATTGTTGTAAAAAGGTGAAATTGAGGTCCCAGCGTATTGCACATCCCCCTGGATCTTGCATGTGTTTCCGTAAATTGGTTCAGCCCTTTTCAGGTAGGTGTCGGACAAGCCCCCCCCAAAAAAATATATTATCAAAGGCCTATTAAAGGTGGGATTTGGGCTGCCGGTGAAAATGTTGCCTTCTACTTTCTCACATTTATTTGCTGCTTGGGGTTGAGGGGGTTAAAAGGAATGATGGTCTCTGTGGAAGTGCCTGATGGGGGGGTTGAATTACTGCCATCTTACATTGGGTGACTCACATGTTCTCTCTTCCTATTCTCTGCAGACTCTTTGCTTGCCCTTATATGGAAGAATCTGGTCAGTTTCGTAAGCACAGCAATTGACGCTGGTGAGTGCCTGGGTCCCAACTAATTCCCCCCCACAGAACAGATTGCACGCAGATAGACCAGAAGGCCTGTTAGTCATTTCAATTGTAGGGAGAATATCCTGGAAACTATACATACTCCCACATGAGCTCGTTTGATCATTGGCTAGCTCCTCTGTAGCTTTGAGACCTCCTACTGAACTCCCAACTGTTGCAGTTATTGTGTTGCTACACAACTTGATGATTCAGCTAATGTAGATTAGTTGATCATTATGACCAGAGGGTGAAATGGGTTGGACAGCTCGGGACGTTCGGGGAAACTGCTCTTATTTTAGTCAGCTGGTCCTGATTAGATGTGCAGTACTCTGTGGCTGCTGCTCAGTTGGACTGGCCCTTCCAACCATGGGCCAGTCCTGCAGCCCCACACACACTACCACTGCTGGGCATGGCTCCTGTCATCCGGGGGTGGCGCAGAGACACGAGCCCCTCCCGACCCCACGCCCAACCCCACTATCATCAGTTTAAGTCTGATGGGGTATTGGACCTTTGGGTCTGGAACCACTGATGAGAATTTAAATCTGAGGGGCCAGTCCCCGATGATGACCCTTTACAGAAATAATCATTTTAAGTCAATCATTTGAATCATTTTCGGCTTCTATTCATTTTCTTTACCAACTACTGAATGTCTTCCCATGCCCTTTTTCCCAATTTGTTATGTGATGCTAATTGTGAAAGATAATGCTAGGAATAGAGAAAAGACTAATGGAGAAATCCCCTTGTCTTTTTTCTGCCCTCTCCTGTATGTGTGATCATTTCCCAGCTGGCCATAAGAAGGAAAGGCAGGGCTCTGAGGTCCTCACCTTGCTGCTGCAGGCTTTACAGAGCATAATCTCCTCAGAGACCCTTCCTGCACACAGGGCTCTGGTAAGACCTGCCTCTCTACCATAGCACAACAACAAGATTGTTTCTGTTTTTTACAGATATGGTTATAATGTCGACATTTTGTCCCACAAAATGTAATGTACAGTTTCCAGATAAGGCACTGAGGAACATGTGGTGTATTCTGTGTCCTTCAGAACACATTAGAACATAGTGGACCGGGCCAGGCAGTAAATCACACAGGCAGAAATAATTGTGTCATGGTGTTTTCTACACAGAATGTTTTAAGGGTCTTGAAGCTCCATTTGTATTGGGTGAGGTTTATTTTAAAATAGGGTTGGGTTATGAAATGGTCTGGAACACCAGTCCTACTCTAGTCAACCTCCAACACGGACCTGTGTTCTAATGGCTTATGTCAATGGAAACAAAAGCAAACCTTGGCAACATCTGTAACCATGACTTGGAGTTCTGTTGCCCAGGAGATGGTCAAATGTCTTGCATTTAGTTGTGCTGGATTTCCCTTTTGCTTTTAAAGTGTTTTTTTATGATGCTGTGACACGTTCTTTCCACAGAGTCTCCTGGAGATGACTGTCAAGGGCATACCTCCCAGGGTCTTGGGTTCTGCCTCTTACCAAGTGGGCAAAATGGATGTTCTGAATGTGAGTTTCTGCCTCTCTGCAGTGTCTGATTCATACAGCTGATCTAGAGACCATGGTGCACAACAGAACTAGTTGGTTCACATACTTTCTTGTATGTTCACCCTGTTGTTCTAACTGGCTTCTTTGTCCACATCCTACATTAGATCCATTAATGTTGAAATCCCCTGTAGACTTTGTTGATCTGCCTCTTATCTCAGCACTTCCCTCTGACCTGCTCTGCCAAGATGGCCGACTTAGATTGCAGAAAAGGAACATCCTTCAATGTCTTTCATATGGGAGCTGAAGGCCTTTTGGATCTGTTAGTTGGTGTGGTCACATGGGTTTGTTTTCCCTCTTTTCCTGCCCCAGGGAACCCCAGCTCTGTTCCTGATTATCCTTTTCTACAACAGCAGTCAGGTTGCAGGCTTTGTAGAAGATGAGAGGTGGGTGTCTAACCGAAGTCTCTTATTCTCTTTCTCCATAAAATGTGTGTCTACTTCCATGTTAACTTTAAACTAAAATGATTGTCAGGTTGTACTACCAGTGTAAGAGATGTAGTATTTCCTGTTCACACGTTCCTTGCTTGGCCTAAAAATTAAAATTAAAAATAAATAAATAAAATTAAACATATTTGGCTTTAATTGCATCCATAATGACCACCTGTAGGTGAAATCAGAAGGATTGGTAGGAGCTTTCTCATTCCGGTCTTGTCACCTCTGCTCCCACACAGGTTCTTCCTCTGTTTGGAGACCCTGGTGAACTGTGGTCTGTCAGGCCCCACGTCACCCCTGGCATTCGGGGAGGCGGTCTTGGGAGCGATGGGACGTGCTGCCGGGGCTCTGGGGGACAAAGAACAGCTTTGGAGGATGTGGAGCGTGGTGGTCAACCCCCTGATTGACACCATCACACATGTGAGACCACTGACCCCTTCATAATGGCCAGCTCTGCAATGGGATCCTTGTATTGATTTGAGGTCCAATTAACATTCACCATTGGATGCAATAAAGGACTGTTGATGGGTTTTAATCAGGTCTTCCTCTTTCCCGGTCTCAGACCAATGAGGTGAACCAAGGGGACGCTCTGGAGCACAACTTCAGCGCTGTTCACACCGCCCTGATGTTCCCCATCACACACTTGTTTCCCGGCAAGGTCCTGCCACCGGTCAGTTCCCTACAGATGACACGCCCTTTGGATTGATCTAGCTAACAGCAGTGAATCCACGTAGTCCTATGCATGGCGCATTTGTGAATGTTGTCCACTTAATGAAATGTAATCAGGGACGCCTGGTGACCTGTAAATGACGGATTCTACGGCGTAATGAATCTCACGCCTCTTGCCTCCAGATGACTCAGAAGTCCATGTTGACGTCATGGTCTCGGCTGTATACGGTGTTTGCCCGGTGCTCTGCACTGGTGGCTACTGCAGAGGAGAACGTCTGCTGCGAGGAGCTCTGTGCCAAGATGGCTGCCGTGTTAGATAAGAATGCCTTGAAGGTGAGTGGAGATCGCTGCATATGAGCTGGCAAATGGGGCTCGGGAAAGGGAGGTTTGGGGTCAACCGGGAGGTTTGGAGAGCAACCTGACATCCAAACATTTATTACATTTCAGAGAGCCATGTATGCGCTAACGAATGCCTTGCACAATCATTCAATCTGCTGGGTGTTTTTTAAATAGGTTTTTATACATTTTTATTTCTATTATGTGGAAGTGGAGCCGGCCAAGAAGAGTGAATATCTTTTACTGACATGCCGACCGACCAACCCCCTGGTTAAATAGCATAGTGATTAGAGACGGGGACTCCCCTGGAGGGGACCCATGTTCGAGCCACCCCACAGCCAAAGCAAATTATGCATTATAATTTGTTCAGGATAGACAAAAACTTTGCTAGCCGCACCTTTCAGATGCTACTTTATAGTAAGCCCAAAAGGAATGCATATATCTTAGTGGCGGTTATAATGCGACTTTTCTGGTGGATTTTTATAAGTATTCATTTGTGCATGTTTTTTGGGGTGATATACAGTAGATAACCCCCTCGCAGTGAAAGAGGGGTATCCATGCTTCTCGTCTTTTCACTTGACGATAAAAACAAGCATTGTTGTGCCATGAAATGAAATGGCTTGGGCAGTGTAAAGTTCATCTTTAGTCTCGCTAGCAATTGCTCAATTCTTATGACTATTCCAAGTAGTAAGTTTGTAAATACTAGTAAGCCAATTACTGGCAAAAGCTGTAAAACGGCCAGTGGCAAAAGCCATACAGTTAATAAATGCTATTTATTGTGGAAGCAAACGTTTAAGAAATGTCAGTCAGTTGAGCACACTGCTTAATTGTGTCTAGGGAAATATTCAAACATGGCATGATGTTAATGTGTGACAAAATAATCTCAGTATAGCGTTGATGCTATAATGACTCTCGGCAAACGTAGTGGCATTGTGGTTAAAGACAGCTTTTGAAAAGCAAGACCCAGGTGAGATTCCAGTGAGGGTAGCAACATTCATCCATTTTAATTACAGGCCGGCCAAACTAGGCTTGTGTGGTTCCTTTTTGTGTTACTATACGGTAACTTGAAACTTTCCATAGGATTACGACATTCTCTTGCAAATTGCATATCTTGGAAACTGCCTAAATAAGCTGACCAATATAATAGCCATCATTTTGTTTCACGAATGAGCAATCACATTGGCATCAATCTAGCCTGTTCTCCTATTTCCAACAAATGCTTTCTTGAAGTCTACTTAACGTCTTGAAGTCTACTGCTAAACTTATATTGCTCTGACTGTAGCTAGTTACTCACGATTTAACCACTTTCCTACATAAGATTTGTATTATGTGCACCTTATTCAGGCAACCTTCAAAAATGCTAAGGAATTGTCAACAATATATAACTTTCTGTGGAATAAAGACCAACACATTTCAGTAAAATGCCAACTAAAAATGCAGATGTTTACCATGTAAAGTATATTAGTTATTCATACATTTTTTTTCTCAGATTCCATCAACATTGGATTTGGTTGCTAATATCCTCCTTGTCATCATTGAGAGTGCTGACTTTTCTCCATATACACCACAATTTCAGCAGAAGATGAAATGTAAGATGCTGTTATCACATTTTATTCACTTTTTTGACAACTTGATGGCTTTGTTTGCTTACTCCATGGCATTTCTAGCTTCAGTGTTTTGCTCCTCTCCATGGTTTTTCTAGCTCCACACACCCCTCTGACCTGGGTCCGTAAGAAGAGCAAGGCGCTGGGGAACCTGTCTACCTTCCAGACACTACTGATCCTGTCTCTGGAGGCCTTCGATGCCTACGAGGCCCCGGACACCGTTCCGGATAGTACTGGCCCAGCCCTGGTGTCCATCCTGTCTACTCTGTTCTCTAACCTGGCTGTGGCTACAGCCATCCAGGAGGCCCTGGCCTCGCTCACACTGCCCCTTACCGCACTCTATAAAAAGGCTGGGAGGACTCCGAGCGACCAGCCAAAATTCATCTTGTGTCTTGGAACAAAGGTGCCTTTATTGTTCTTTTGAGACAGGGTTTGAGTGAGAGCGGAATTGTTCTTTTCAATGTATTCGTTTAACATTACCTGTCATTTTTAAGTCATTCAATTATACCAAATTTGAAATGAGTTGACACTGCAAAATGATAGGCTAGGATACACATGATCCTGTATGTTGTTCAACGTTATTATTTATTCATTCAGTTGGAGAAGCTCCTGGGTGATTTGTTGGGCTGCCTGCAGACCCGTTCAGCCATGGCCTATGACGACGAGCTGCTGTCCCTGTTGTCCCCCCTGCTCTGTGTCCTGTTCCTCCACCGGATCAAGCATGTCCGCTCCCTCGTTGCACAGTTTTGGAATGCAACTTTTGCCAACTCCATGGTCCTGGCCTACCCCGAGGAACTACGGTAAGAAAATGTTTGGCTGCTGAAGGGGTGTTCCACGGCTGTCTCCGTGTGCAAGTTGCTCTGGTAATTCAAATTGGCTGAATTTTGTATTAACGTAGATGGTTCATTGTATTTGATCAGAACCAGGACATAACTTGTTTGAATGTGAGCATTACTACAGCTTTCATAATGCCACCCCCATAGTTGCACAGCATGTCTGAACAACAGTCGTGTGAACATCTCCGATTCAAATGATAAGCAGAAAACCCAAACATTGGTGTTTTCCCCTGAAGTCCAGGAACGATTCTGATTACGTTGATACGGGCCAGCGCCACTCGGCCCTAGGCCGTGGTCCTGTAGCCCGACTCACTTGGTGTCTAGCCCCTGAGTAGGTGGGGGTTTGCTGGTTGACGCGTTACCTGGTGTGAAAACAATGCATGTTTTGCTATTCGAATAGCGTTGTGTATCATTTGCTTGGTCTTTAGGCTTCTCGTAATGGTTTTCAACCCATCTAACTAACAGATCCTTGATAAAATGAAGCAACACCACAGGGAACCAAAGACACACTGGAAAGAATTGGAACAATCGAAGGTGATACAATGCCATTGACTCAATAGAAAAATGGAGCCCTGAGACCAATACATAGCCTGCAGAACCAATAACAACACATAATTACCTCAGAATTCTGCCAAATCCTTCTATTAGGGATAGGTAGTTTTGACAAAATACTTCAGCTAAATAATGTATTAATTGGCATACAGATGTACTGGTCCCATATGTAGGTGGGGAAGGAGCCAGTTTTAGGAGTTTGGGAAATAAATTAGTTTTATTACTCAAGTTCAAACATCTTATTATAAAACAACTGAGCATGGCATTACTGTTTATTTTACTACAAGCAAAATATCGCCGTTTATTTATTATCCGAAAATCTTTTTGTTGATGGCTGACTCCTCCCCCATCTGAGCCCCTCCTTTAGTCCTTGGTATCAAATGTGAGGTAGAAACGGCATAGTCTAGAGCCAACATTAGCATAAATCACCGGAGTCCCGGTACCGGGGTAAAGCCCTTGTGGAAATGCGGCAATGATCTACCACCAGGGGGTAAAATTTACTTTTAAAAAAGGCCAGCCGAAAGTGTGGCAAGGATCAACAAAACTGCACGTGTATGCATGGAAAATGTTTTAAGGGTAGTTTTGTAATGATGATGGGTTTACTAATGAACTTGCCAGGTTTCATTCTATCTAGTGTTCTGTTCATCTCGCCCCCCTGGATACCTGTTGAGAGTTTGATAAGTTCTGTGCATGTGCTGCACTAACAACAGTCCCGCATAACTAGTCATTATATAGGGCCCTGTGACTAGTCGTTACCTAGGGCCCTGTGACTGGTCGTTACCTAGGGCCCTGTGACTGGTCGTTACCTAGGGCCCTGTGACTGGTCGTTACCTAGGGCCCTGTGACTGGTCGTTACCTAGGGCCCTGTAATTTCTGCATTGTAGAGATTGCTTATGAAATCCAGACATAAACAATGAATTCAACAAAAAAAACAGCATTTTGCCTTAAGTGTGCTGAATCTGTAAGAACATTTTGCTCTGCGCTCAGTACAGTGTTGTTCCTTATTTCTCAGTGGTTGTGTGGTGTTCTGATTGACTCATCACACACCGTACCCCATGGCGGCACCTGTCCCCATGGCGCTCCTCCCCCCATTGTACACCCCCATGCAGGTGGGTTTACAGTTAAGGGTGGGTCTGTTGCAGGTGTGTTGATGGATGTCTAAGAATAACTATTGAACTAGGCCATCATATGCCTCCCAGTAAATTCCTGCTGCTAGCCCACACCTGTCCGTGTCTCAAGCAGTGTGAAGCGCTTGATCTAATGAATGCTACGCAGACTGTGTTATGATGGCATTTTGTATATTTCTGGGATTATGGTTGGGTGTGGACTGTGGAATTTCACTAAATCCCTATAATCTGGAAGTTGTGGATTACTTATTTGTAATTGTCTGTGAAAATGTAGGTGTCATCAAAAACAGTGCAAAATAATACCAGCCATGCTGGTATTATTGGCTCTCGCCTCTTAACATGTCCCACAGCAAGGATGCCTCTATTTATACACACACAATAATACATACACTCATTAATACATACACACTAATAAAAACGACAAGGAATGGATAGTAATTATGTGAATAAGAGTAACTTTCAGGTGTGTGCTGATACTGAGTTGATCTGCCAGGGTATAAGGCAATTGAGATGCATGTACACACAAGTAGCAGCTTTTAGGATCGTAGAATGCCTTGTTGCAGCCGCAGTGTGTTTGTATGTGGTGTCGGTATGTTAGTAATGAACGTAGGTAGTATGCATATAATCGGTTCTTAGGGAGGGATGCCGTTTTGTAATCCTTTGGCACTCATTAGACATCCCTATAGCTGGGGGGGGCTAAAAGTACAAGGTTTGGGTACAGACTTGAGTATACTCAGGTGTCTAGGATCATTGATGCTTTTTTTGGCTTGCCTCTCACCACCGGTAGGACTTGGATGATAGAGCGCTTGGCCCAGCTGATGACCTCCGCCTTGAGCACCTTGCAAACAGTGGCACTGCCTGTCAAGATAATCAATCAGCTGTCAGACATATAGAGGAACTGTGGAGAAGAGAGCATTGGGACTGACGTAGAACTGTTCTGATTAAGTAGTAATGCTCAGGTCCCAACTTGGTGCGTGATACATGCTAAGTGAAGCAGTCTCTCTAGCTGAAAGAGCTGCTGTAGTTAAAACTAGTAATGATTTCTCACGTGTCAATGGGAGTCTTTCATACTTTAAAAAGATTCTACAGAATGTCCTTGGAAGCTCTTTCCACAGTCTTACTTGTTCAGAATACCATTTCGACAATGATTTCGTGGGAAATTAACTGCATTTAATATTTTCATGGGCTGTGTTCATTATTCAGTTTCCAAGTTCTTTTTCAAGTTCTGAAAAAAACTGTCTTGCAGACCAGCAGAGTCTTAAACGTACACTTCACAAACCCTTGAATGTTTTTATGTTGGCTAATGTTTTTTCTGTTCCAGGCCTGTGTTAAGCCAGGTGAAGCTGAACACCCCTATCCTTCTGCCTGGCTTCCAGTCGGTTGAAGTTCCAGATGAGTCCAGTGGACCGTACTCTGTAAGGGTTTGCTCCATTATCAACTTACTAAAATATGATTCGTTTTTGAAGTACTTTCTCGTAGGTAGTCTTTAAAACTTGATTTAACAGCTAATGTAAAACGTGAGCAGTCGCTGTTTTTTTAACTATGACCCCAGTGATCTGTATTGGCCAGTTACTATGTTGCACGTTAGTGGTATACCTGCTGGCAAGCGGTTAATCATAATCATTGTTGTCTTTACCACTGACATTCTATGTTTGTCTCTGTGAAACGAGTATATGGTTCATTAATCCCTGCTTAATGTTGTGTGTAGAGTGAAGGCTCTCAGCTGGACACCACCCTGAGTGGAGTGCAGGTGACCCCCGGGGTGAAGAGGGACTCTTTACTGGCCAGGGCTGGTGAGATGAAGGACCGGAACTCAAAGACCTCAACCAAGCCCGTCTCTGTAAATAACCCTTTTATTTAGTGGTCTGTTTTCATATTTCAGATAGCCGCATGGATTATTAGCAATCAATTTTCTCTGTCATATTTCAACTGCTATTTTCTCTTCAAAAGACAAAGCTTGACTTTGGCTCACCTAAGCCACCTCGTAGAGAGGTACTGGAAGAGCAGGCCTCTATAGACTTTGTCTTTATTCCTCCTGAAACCAAAGAAAGAGTTCTCACCGAGCACCAGAAAGAGGTCAAGAGAACAAAAAGGTAAGTTTTGGGAAATTTATGAATTTGTTCATTTCTTTAATGTTTATGGAATCAATGTAATCTGAAATGTCATATTAGTGTGGACACTTATTTATAGCAAAAAATAATAGTTTTTCCTCCTGATTATTCTATTTTACTGTGTGTTTTATTGAAGGGTTGACATCCCTGCCATGTACAACAACTTGGATGCTTCGCTTGATATCACCGCCTTTACTCAGTACACTCAGAGTCAGGAGGAATCACTGTAAGTAGTTTCTGTGATTGGAAGGAGTTAAAACTATCTACAAAGACTATGTTGTGGGGAACCAATTCCGACATTTTCTGATTTTAAGGGAAGAATTGCCTTCAGATGACCAAGCAGACGATACTGCACTTGTTGAGGTTACGTCAGAGGTAAAGAGAACATAAACAGATAACAGAAGTTATCTATTGTAACATTAACTTCTACCCCACCCCAGACACAAATTGAAAATGCAGTTGAGTAAAATTGAATGTTCTCTACAGGTTCTTGAGGTTGAAAACATGGAAGTGGGTGATGATGCTTGTGACATATTGGTATCAAACACCCAGGAATACCATACTCCATCCGCCTTGACAAATGATACTGCAGAACCACTGAAAGAGGAGGAACCTGCTGAAATAGTTCCTGACTCAGCAGACGTTTCGATGGAGGATGTTAACGTAGATGTTCAATTGGAGAACCATGATGTTGAGTCTAGAGAACACTGCTCTAGCCCAAATGTTTCTGGAGCCTCTGACGTGGTGTCAGGGACGCCTCAAAAACCAGCCGTCAACAACAGTCGTCGCCAGTCCTTCATCACTCTGGAGAAGTATGCAGAGGGGAAGCCTGCAAGTCCTGCCATTGTGACGTTTACAGGCCCCCTCTCTGAGACGTCCAGCAGCCAGGTGCTTGAGCCTTCCTCTCATGAACCACCAGTAGAGAAAGAGGCTGATACAGACCGATTGGCCCCGCAGGAGACTGAACAAACAAGACCTAATAGCTCAAGGAATGAGTCTTTCCAAAAGGAGGGAGAGGAACCTTCAGAAAGCAAAAAGGAATCAGATGGTAAGAAACCAGCTGCGAAAAAACCAAGTGAAACCACAGAGGACGAGGATGATGTCATCCCAGACACCCAGACTCAGGTGGAAGTACTGAAGGGAGATCCTGCAGAAGTAATGGGAAACAGTCAGGAAGAGGAATCCGAAGGTCGTTTAGAAGATTCTCCCAGATCCCATTCTCAGGTCACACTGAGCCAAGGGGAACCAAGGCGGTCCGGACGACGCAGGAGTAGGCCACTGAGACCAGGAGAGGACATGGTTGTACAAGATGGTAAAGACAAATGTAAGAAAAAGTCTCAACCCGGAGAGGCAACTAGTCATACTGGTACACCAAAGACTACGTCCTTCCCTACCATTCAAAATAATAGTCAGTCACCAGGTAGAGCCAGCAGGAGAAATAAGCTGCCTGTTGAAGTGGAGGACAGTGGAAAAGACAAGCTGAGAAGAAGTCACAAGGTGGTTAGTGATTCAAGGCAATCAAATTCACAGGTTGCTACGCATTCACCTTCTGGTAATAGTAATAGCCAATCACAGGGAACCAGAGTATCGAGTAGAAGGAGCAACAAATTGGGCAGAGATTCAGAGGAACTGGTAAAAGACTTACGGAAGAGGAAAGGCAAGGAACAACTTATTCAAATAGCCTCAAAAACAGACACTCCATCTCCCTCTGATAGTGATAGCCAATCACAGGGTAGATATCCTCAGAAGACTAAGCTAGCTGTGAACGTTGAGGATGATGGAAGTCCAAAACTAAGGGGTAGGGTGCGGAAGGAGAAGCCAAGCCTACCTGATTCACCTGTAGCCACGCCATCTCAACCAGAAAGCCAATCACAGGGTAGAGCAAGTAGACAGAGTAAGGTCTTCAGTGATTCGGAGGAGTTTGATCACATTGGTGACGTTGAAAAGCTGTGTACTTCGAGAGTGCAAACCCAAACAGTTTCTTTAATTGTAACTCAGTCTTCTGCTGATCAAAAAATAGATGACCAGTCGACTATCAGGAGTAGTGAATCTCCTCACTCAGACGCTAAAACCAATGACGAAATACAAGTTGGTATGGAAGAACAGTTCAGTCAAATGGACTCACAAACCATCACGCCTTCAGCTGCTTCTGCAGATGGCAAGTCACATGGTAGATCAAGCAGGAAAAGCAAGGTTTCTGTTGAAGTGGGACATTCAATAGTCCAAACTCTGCATGTGGTGAGTGATTCAGCTGCAACACCGGAGATGTTCCAGACCGATTCTCAGGTCGCACACTCTTCTACCAGTCAAGACAACTGCCAGCCAAGGTTTCGGGGCAGACCCATTAAAAGAGGCACGTTGTTAGTGAAGCAGGTGAAGGAAAGTAGCTGTAGCCCAACTCCGGTTATAGAGGTGTCGGACCAGTCTGGAACCCTGGGATCCTCCCATGGAAGCAGAAGGACTACAAGACTGAGAGCTTCTCTGGGCCTTCTTTCTTCCAAAATGGACAACTCTGAGTCTGATGTTTCAGAAAGTCCTGGCGATGTCCAAAAGCCCAAGAAGAGAGAAAGGAAGACAAAATCCCATGAAGCTCTTCAAATCCCACATACTACTGTTTTATCAGGAGACCCCCAGGCTGACCAAAACATATTAACTGAATCTTCTCTGTCTCACTCACAAAACCCATCAAGAAAGGCATTAGAAGTTGAGATTCCAATGGATATAGACGCCCAAGTCTTAGTTCCAAGTCTTCCTGTTATAACAAATGCTGAGTTGGGGCATAGGAAGGCTGACACTCGGTTGGTGGTTATGGAGGGTGGGATGGAGGAAGCTGTTGACCATATTCCAGAGGTGGCTACAAGTGAGAATAGTAAGACTTCTCCATACAGTCACTCGTCAGTAGAACCTGATCTAGAACAACAGAAGAGCCAGCATGGGCACATCTCCCCACAGAAGGAACGTGGACATAATCATTCAGAAAGCGTTTTAAACCTCAAAACAGTTTCTTCGCAAGAGACTGACCCTGAGTGTGATGGGTTAACACTGCAGCAAAATAATAATCTGCTGACTGACTGTGAGCTAGCCCACTCTCTTTCTTCCACCAAAGAAAATGCTGTCTTGGATGAGGACAGTATCTTCCTTGAACCAAACAAACTATGTACGCCTCCCATCGCCGTTGGCATCCCAACAGGTAGTCAACCCAGCGAAGTAGCAGAGAAGCTATGTCAAACTCTTCAGGTTTCTGAGTCATCAGAGGAGAAGGATGTAGAAGCTGTTCCTAAGTCTTTGGTGAAGTCCAGTGAGCATTTGACAGTAGATCAAGATGAGGAAATGGTAGAGAACAAGGAGAACAGACCTCCAGAGGCTACCAATGTTCTTGAACAGGACCAACCAGAGGTGGTGGTGAATGATCGTGACAGGTCTATTCAGCAAGCCCAACCAGAATGTTCCATTGCTTTTAAGGTAGAACAGCTGCAGGAATTCGTGGTGGACAATGTTGATCAATCTCTTTGGAATTCCCAACCGGCGTGTTCAAATACCATAGTGGAGGAGGAGAAGCAGAAGGTGGTGGATGATTTTGACCAGTCTCTTGGGCAGGCCCAAACTGATTTTTCCAGTGTCTTAGTGGAAGATGAGCAACCGTTGGTGGATGTGGACAAGTCTCTTGGACAGGTCCAACCAGAGTGTTCCAGTATCTTAGTGGAAGTTGAACAACAGTTGGTGGATGATGTTGACAAGTCTCTTGGACATGCCCAACCAGAGTGTTCCAGTGTCTTAGTGGAGGATGAGAAACAGTTGGTGGATGATGTTGGCAAGTGTCTTGGACAGGCCCAGCCAGAGTGTTCCAGTGTCTTAGTGGAGGATGAGAAACAGTTGGTGGATGATGTTGACATGTCTCTTGGACATGCCCAACCAGAGTGTTCCAGTGTCTTAGTGGAGGATGAGAAACAGTTGGTGAATGATGTTGACAAGTCTCTTGGACAGGCCCAACCAGAGTGTTCCAGTGTCTTAGTGGAGGATGAGAAACAGTTGGTGGATGATGTTGACAAGTCTCTTGGACAGGCCCAGCCAGAGTGTTCCAATGTCTTAGTGGAGGATGAGAAACAGTTAGTGGATGATGTTGACAAGTCTCTTGGACAGGCCCAGCCAGAGTGTTCCAGTGTCTTAGTGGAGGATGAGAAACAGTTGGTGGATGATGTTGACAAGTCTCTTGGACAGGCCCAACCAGAGTGTTCCAATATCTTAGTGAAGGAGAAGCAGGAGTTGTTTGTGCATGTTACCGTGTCTAATGGGCAAGCCCAACCAGAGTGTGCCAAAGCCTTGGAGGAGGAACAGTACACTTTTATTAAAGTCGTGCCAGAATCTAAAATCGCCCCTACTAGTGTCGGACCAGACAACACTCAGCCTCCGGATTACGAGGTTCAAGATGGGACAAAAAAGAACAGTGACTTTGACCTTGAGTGTGTAGAGCAAGAAGAAACGCAGTTAGACAGTAGCAATTTAGATCTTTGTTCTGTAGTCTCAATTGCCCCTATGACTGACTCACACAAAGAACCAGCGCATGCACTTTATCCAAGTACCTCTAAAGACATGTTGTGCCAAGACTCACCACCCAAGCACAAGAGTTTGGATGGTGGTGTTGGGTTGGAGCTGGGCCAGAGCCCCAGCAGTGGCAGGATCAGGGGGGTGTGGTCCCCCTCTGCTTCCCCCTCATCCTCTATACTGAAGAAGGGACAGAAAAGACCAATAGAAGAAGAGAGTCCATCACCTTTCACCAAGGTAACGCGATCAAAACCTTCTGTGGCATTCTTTAGGATACACCTTATTAATAATGTCATTGCAAGACTTTCCGATACATGACAATGTATTCAAATGTCTTATCTGGCAGTGTCGACGAGTATCATTTGCTGACCCAATCCAGCACCAGGAGCTGGCAGATGACATTGACCGTCGCAGCCCTGTCATCCGGTCCAACTCTCCAAGAACAAAAACCAGCAGTATCCCTCAGCCGAAGGTATATGGGCCACTAGTAATGGGGAATTAATGTCATTTTGAATGCTGATACTCTTAATCCATAAATGCACTAAATCATCCAGGGATGTTCTTGGACCAGAGGAGAGTGATCATTTCTAAAAAAACGCTTGCTTCTTTCCTAGTTGAACATAATTCTGTTTATCAAGTGAGAATACCATTGTAGGTGGCAACAGATTAACCTTTGCTTTTTAGAAATGTTCCCTTTACCTTTTGACCTTTTTATAATGGCCCAACCTCTGCTCTTTATTGCAGTTTATCACAACCCCTACTAAAGCCTTACTCATCCTCAGTCCACGCAATCTCCACAGCCCTGGGTACAAGAGCTCCAAGAAATGCTTGGTATGTACCCCAAGATACACAGGAACTATCAATGTTTTCAGACTCAATCATTCATTCAACACTATTTAAATGGTCCAATCGTTTTTTTTCGTTTCTTGATAACCAGTTGGATCACAAAAGAAACATTTATTTTTCTTGTAAACAGTGGGATGCATTCTCACCTGCCTTTTGCTTTTTCCGTGTTGTTGCTTTACTGAGGGGTTATTGAAGGGTGATGTGTGATGAAAATAATCACTTGCATTTTAATTCCACTTTGTGATGCAACATGTCAAGTCCCAGTGGAGTGAATACCTGCAGTCTCCTTGTAATTCCTCTGAATTCCTGACTGATGTTTCAGATCTCTGAGATGGGCCAGGAGCCAAGGCCCATCCCAAAAGACTGTGTTTATCCGGCCCTGGTCAGCTGTTCTACCCCAGTGGAGGCAGTCCTGCCTCAGATCACGTCCAACATGTGGTGGGTACAGAAATCACAAAACAAATTAACCAGGTTTCCATCCAACTCTTTTATACTTGTATAGCAAGGGATTTTTCTAAATTACAAATATCTTTCCAACCTTCTGAATTTTGGCCAAACACAAGATATTTTTTTTATATACACTAATGCTCATGTGCCAAATGGCAGTTCAAACACTTTCATGCAATATTTTGATATGCTATCATTACATATACATGTGACTGTCTTCCTTCCACTACAACTTGTGTTTAGCTTGATGCTCCTTTATTATAAATGTTAGGTCTCATTGACATGATAATGAAGGTGTGGCTGCTATTTTCTCAAGTAATGATGATTTATCTTTGGTACATAATCTCACTACACGCTATGTATAGGGTGGCCTGTATCTACAATGGCTAGAAAAGGTGTGCCAAGTGGACTCATACAACGCTATTAATTAAGTTGGAAATGCGAAACAATTTATCATGTATATTTTGTTCAGGCCATGGGATTTATACTACATGGCCAAAGGTATGTGTACATCCTTTCCAATAAGTGTGTTTGTCTATCAATCCAAAACATTGTCAGTAGAATTACCCACACTGAACAGTCTGCTACTGCAAAACTCACAGTTCATACAGTTCCAAGCTTTCTCTGTTAGCGAAGTCAGCACAATAACCCTTTGTCTGGGGTTACATGGAATTGTTTTCCATGCCAGAGAAACTGCTCACTACCCAAAGATCACAATTTTCAATGCCAAGCATCTGGTGGTGGTGTCAATCTTGTCGTCAATGGGCTGCGGAGCTGTAGAAACATGTTCTTTGGAGTAATGAATCACGTGCTACAGTCGGGCAGTTTATCAACCCCTTCTTGGAGTGGGGGATGCCGAGTGAACAGTGCCTGTCCGAAGGGTCTGGGGCTGTTTATCATGGCTTGGTTCCTTCGTTCCAGTGAAGAGATTTTAATGCTACAGCATACAATGACATTCTAGATGATTCTTTGCTTCCATTTTTGTCGAAACAGTTTGAGGAAGGACGTAACTGACCTACAAAGAGCTCCAACCGAAACTCCTTTTGAGATGAATTGGTACGCAGACTGTGAGCCAGGCCTAATCACCCAACATTACTGCTCAGCCTAACTATTGCTCTTGTGGCTGAATAGGAGGAAATCCCATTAGCAATGTTCCAAAATCTAATAAAAGAAAGTCTACCCAGATGTGTGGGGTCTTCTAGCAGAAAAGACAGCACCTAATCCTTAGAAATGCACATGATTTTGGAAGTTGTTTGAGCACGTTTCCATGTACTTTTGGCCATTTAGTGTAAGTTAGAAAAGTATACATGCACTGACTTTTGTCAAAGTTTATTCATTGATGACATTTCTGCAGTGACATTGTGCTGGTGACATTTATTTCCATGCAGGTTTTTTGTATTTGCTTGGTCCCTTATCAATTAAATGTTCATCTACTATTATACTGTCGCTGTGAGATAAACGTAAAGAAAATTATTTTTTAAGTCTTGTATTTTATTCTGTCTTTTGTTCTTGTAGGCCTCGCGGTTTTGGTCAGCTTGTACGAGCCCGTAATATCAAAACGGTTGGAGACCTCAGTGCTCTCACACCCAGTGAAATCAAGAACCTTCCTATTCGCTCCCCAAAGATCTCCAACGTTAAGAAAGCCCTTAAAACATACCACGAACAACAGGTAATGACTAACTTCTAACCCTCACCTTAAATAGGTCACCTAGATTATAACCGCAGATAATGTTTGTCAGAACTGATTACCGACTGGTCCATTTGTATTTGCCTCGTCGGTTCAGAAGAAGGGCCGTAGTGATGAGTTGAAGAGTTTTGACGAGATGGAGAAGATGACGTCCGAGCTGGAGGAGCCACACCTTCCTCAGAAACCACAGCAGGAGGAAGAGGAGGACAAGATTCCGGGAGAGGCGCTCGGTGAGTTCCCACCAAACGGACCACACTTCAGAACCATTTAATTGAAGAAGCTGTTTCTGTGTTCATGCCATGCTTCTTAATTTGAATGCGGATCAGTTCCGTGTGTGTATAGCATCTCCTACATGGGCTTTCCTGTCTTTCTTTAGCCACGGAGTTGTCCGATGAGCCAGTATCTATGGAGCAGGAGCCAGAGGGGGCGCTTGACCAGAGCCACCCTGATGGCCAGCATCCGGACGGGGGTCTGCTGTCCGAGGTGGAGGCCCTGGGGAATCGTCTGACTGGGGAGGAGCTTACCCTCTGCTCTCCAGACCAGCTGCTGCAGCTCCATGATCAGCTGGCAGTGATGATGAGAACTGTGGTGGTGCAGCTTCAGAGCAGAGTGCTCTGTCAGAACCAGGACACCAGACCCTGATCCACACGTCCTGGGGGTTTGGTGTACGTCTTGGGAACGCCCGACGGGACGTCTGTAAAAGGTGCCAATTGGGAGTGCCTTTATCCTGTTGTGGGGGGGGGGCTCATTGGTGTCGGAGTTCTTCTATAGAAGTTGATTTGCTATCTAGCTTCTCAGGCCCTGTGGAATTCAAACCTGAACACTAGTCATGGACTCTTCTCACGTTCTTATGCTTACAAAGAGAAATATTTTTAACGGCTAATCAAGGACTGTTAAAAGCTGTCAAGGATTCCGAATGTTTTTAAGCAGTTTTTGTTGGCATTTTTTCTTTTCCTCCCATGGGTGAGGGAGGTATTTCATGAATACAAAATAATTTTTAGCCTGAAATGTTGGATAATGACATTCTGACCACCGTGAAATGGATGCGGGCAGGGTGCCTACGTCGGTGCCGAGACTTTGGCAGCATGTTACTTTGTTGCTGTAGCTGCTAGCCAGGAGGAAGGCAGTTTTTAGATTTAGCAAACTTAAATAAAGGATTATAAGACTTAATGCTGCGTCACCATGGTTGCTATTTTAAATGTACAACAGGGATGGAAAATGTTTTGTAGTAGTCTGTTTCATACTGTAGGTGGGCATCATTTGTACTGTTTTGGAACCAGCAGTGGCTGGTGGCTGGTTTTTGTGCTTTTCAAATCTAGCAAACTGGCAAACATTTTAGTGTCATCTAACAAGGATAGTATTATTTTCTAATGTATTTTACAGGTTTCTTTTCTGTCTGTATATAGTATTTTTCATACTGTTGGTGGTACATTGATTTCCTTTTCTCGTCACGTTTGGGAAGCGCGCTTGCCTGCCAGTGTTATATTTCAGGCTGCCATGATATCTACTATTGTATATTTTCCGTATTACATTTCTTACTGTCTATAAATCTTCTGCCAAAGAATTATACTGGCTCTTCACTTGATTCAAACTTCAATTCCAGAACTTGAAGTTCTGGAATGAACACTCCACAGCTAGATTAATGTTACCTACTGTGCTGCACTAGTGAATTGTCCTCGCTGTGGTATGCAGTTTACCCAGCCAGTCAGAATCTGCACTGTGTTCTGCATTTTGAACTGAGAAATGCTGATGGGCATACCTCTGTTCCTACAGCAAAGTGAAGGTAAGGAAATAAGAACACGAGGCTGCAGGAGTGCAGAAGCTTGGTGTGCTTTATTAGCTACTGATGAGGTACCACATCCTTTACCCCCAGACTGAAGAAATCAGAAGAAACAAAACACACATGCAACTAGTGTCCTGCCTTTAGCCACTTCAGGAGGGAAGAGGTTCGTCTCTTAAAACTTCACAACTCAACTTGTCAGAAACTTGTGAAACAATCGGTATTGTAGATGGAAATGTTCAATAAAACTGATATGATTCTATTTTCTGACATTATCCATTCGAACCAATACATTTCTATCTGAACGTTTATTTCTTGAACAGACCCCTGGTTTATGGTCTGATCTTTGAGGCAATTTATGATGCCTCAGTACAGTTTGCAAGGTTACACATCTTTTAGTCTTTCTTTGTCTTTAATCAACCCCTTGTGGTCTTAGGTGAAAATCCAACTATGATTCTCCCATACATTCCTTTCCTATCATCCACACTTCACTTTCTGTTACGGGTAAGTTTGATTTGTATATAAGCCCATCTCATCTTGTGTGAAAGTTAACATTCAGTAAAGCTTTCCAAAAAACATTCAACTGATAATTTATTTAATAAGGTTCTGTCTCCAATTTACAAAATGATGGGCTTTTATCACATTGTTTCTGCGAGACAACACAGCCTTGGAAAAGGTTTTATGTTCTACAATAGTCTGATGTACCTATGTCAATGTGCATATTTATGTCATTCCAGCTTGTCCTGTCACATCCACGGGGTGTAGGTTAAACAGACAACACACTACAATAGAAAATACAAATACACAGCTACTAAACCCTAAGCAGTAGTCTACACATGAAACAGGTTTACAAAGCAACAGGTCCAGCCGCAGGTGATGGTCAAACGGTTGGCGTGGAGGACGTGTCCCACCCACGGGGGAGGTGGCCGGGCTGTGTCTTTAGATCGCTTCAACGTAATTGGCCGGCAGCATGCCAGTCTTGCCCGAGCGCTGCACGGTGCCGTACATCCAGCCCTCGTCGATGGACTGCACGTTCACGATGACGTCGCCGTCCTTGAAGGACACTTCGTCGCTATCGGCAGCGGAGTAGTCGTACAGCGCACGCACCGTTTTCTGAACGTGACCACAAAAAAAAGCATGTAAACATGCACAGCATCTCCTAAAGCAGGGCTGTCAAACTGGTTCCATGGAGGGCCAAGTGTCTCCAGGTTCTAGATTTTTCCTTTAAATTGGTTCCCAGTTCAGACCAAAACAACCAGGTGAGGGTAGAAACTAACCAATTAGTGACTTAATTAATCAATCAAGTACAAGGTGAGAGCGAAAACCTGAAGACACTTGGCCCTCCGTGGAACTGGTTTGACACCTCTGTACTAAAGGAAATGATCAAGAAGACTCAAAATAACGGCTTCCCCGTTCCTCTGGCTTGGCCCTCCCAATGCCAAGGCAGTAAACTGGTGGCCACAGCAATGACCTCTCCCTTTTAAGCGCGGTACATGGTGAAAGTGGGGGAACTCACCCCGGTGGTGGAGGGGTGTGAGGGAACGGAGGACACGGTGGTCTGCTGGGTGGCTACGGAGGAGGACCTCTGCTGCACCTCCACGGTCTTGGCATGTGTGAAGCCTGCCGAAGAAAACACCTCAGGTCAGAAGTTAGAATATTATATTCTGATTGGGCCCACATTTTTACACATGTGTAGGTGATAAAAATACTACTTGTAATCTGATCTTAATCAGTGTGCAAACAAGTGAAGGATTGCACACTGTTATCTGAACTGGGTTGCGTGGGGACCATCTACCTACCCATAGAGGGGGTAGCGAAGCCATTGCTGTACAGGGACATGTGGTGTCCGGGGTCCTCCGACACCTCTGACTTCTCATCGCCAACGCCACTCATGGCGCTGGTGGAGCGGGAGTGCTCCTTGCTGCGACGCTGGGCTTGGACTGTCGAAAAAGGAAAGTTAGGTAGATCATGGGTCAACGTTCGGATAACACCTAACGCTGCATTAGGTGATGACGGGTCAGTGAATCGGTTTGACCTGTGAACCCTGGACTTCCACTGAAATCTTAAATCTCGATGAACCAAAGATGCTTCCTGTGATGCGGGACGCGTAACGCTCCGCCCTTTCTCTGACCTGACATCATGTGCAGACTCCTGGACTGGATGTTGTCCTCTGCAGGGTCGTAGTCGAACACCGAACCAGGGTTGGTGCGCCACACGCGCAGATCTGAGGAGAGACGACCAGCTGTTTTACTGCCCTGCCGAGTCTTCCTGACACTCTTCACGTCTCCTAAAACACTCTGCTTTAAAGGGTGGGGCGCTAGGCTAACATGCAATCGAATCCCACTTGAATGCAATTTTAGAGGTCATATTTTGAGCGAAGTAGGTTGGGTAGGAAATGTAAATGCCACCCTTGTGCACGGGTGTGTCTTTTCAAGCATACCAGTGACAGTTTCTTGTTCGTGCTCCACAACACGTCTCTTTTCCATCTCGACCACACGTCTCTGGATGCCGCGGTAGTTGATGTCACTGATCTCCTGCGTGCTCTTCTTCACGCGCTCCATAATGGGATCAGTGGTCGTGGGAGTGAAGCTGCCCTTACTCTTCTCAAAGTCCTGGTGGTATTTCACCTGGCGGACAGAGAGTTGCGGAATTGCTTTACATCAGTAGGGAACAATACATCGACGCAGTATCCAGTTCATTCGTCGCGTCGTGAGAATGACTGTCTTGGAAGCACAGTAGAAAATGGAATAACCGACGGGAAGGAGGAACTCACTCCAGAAATGTTGCGCTGAGTCTCTTTGACACGTCTCATCTCAGGTGTGTCCAACACGAAGGCTGCCTTGCCCTGGACCTGCTTCCGGAAGCTGTCTGAGTACAACACCTGTGGGACGGCAGAAAAGACCCCAGGGGAGAGACATGAGCCAAAGTAAACACCCCTACCGCTGCCGTAACCCATCTGACACAGAATCAAAGACAAGACAAGATGGTGGCCAAACAACAACACAGGGCAACTCTGACAAGGGTTTATTAGGACCTCAGATTATATTAGCAGGGTGGTTCAAACACTCAGAGAAGGGCTGATTAAGAGGGTGTGTCCTAAATCATAAATTAGGAGGGAGTTTTTCGATCTTTAACGGAGTTGATGAAGTCGGGGCAAAGTCGACAAGTTTCAACATCAATGGGTTGGGTAAGCAAGGATGTACACAACACGTCAGAGCTGGTGGCCGGCGTTAAGATGGATGAGAAGAGCAGAGGGTGACTACTGTAGATCTGATTAATATGATTTACCAAAGCCACAAGGAGAACAGGGAGTTAGAGAGGGTTAACGTGGATTCTAAAGGGTACTAGAGAGGCGCAGGTCCTGGAGGACGGCTGGTGTACCGAGCTAATGTGTTCTTGGTTCCGTTTCACTCTCTCCATCTCTGGAGTGAACACCTGGGGCGTTCCTTTTGCAGAACTGTCCTTATACAACACCTACAGGACGGAAGCACAGCACCCCCCAGGGGACAGTAAGACACATTGCAACACCACATACAATCCAACACACGCATAAGACCCTAGCCTCAACACAGCATGCTCAGGATTTCAGGTGCCTCACTAAAAAGCTAAATAAGACCATGTAAAAGGCAGAGGAACACTGCTGTGGGAGAGGGAAATGGAAATTAAGGGTTACACAGAAATTATTTTTAAAAAGCAACAAATTAAGCAAATACACTCGAATATATGGAAGACCCATCAACAATGTTGGTTTTGCCGACACTGCAGTGAGAGGAGTCATAGAGGATTGATTGATGTGGATGGGAAGATGGAAGGAACGAGGACAGACAAATGAGTTGGATTAGGATTGTTGACAGTTGGTGAAAAGGAGCTCCAGCTTGAAACAGGGTGCATCGCTGATGCAGGAAGATAGAAGATGATTAGAAAAAGGAAGAGAAAGCAAGACATCCGACTAAAATTTCAATTAATTGGGGCATGGCCGTTCTGGTCTACAAAACATTTTCTGGTCAATTCGCTGGGAATTGAAGTGAGAGGACCAGGGCATGTCGTTCCCTCTCTCGAGTGAGCACGTCAAAGATTATGAAAAATAAGCAAGGTCATATGAGAAAGCACGCTCATGCGAGAGTGGGAACGCTGGTCCAGGATAGAAACCTTGTAAATGGCTTGAGTCATTCGTCTTAAATCTGTTCACCATCTTTGAGTGGTTGACGAGGTGTCAGGCGTCAGCGGATAGGGAACAAGGATTAAGGAGGTATGGGGTGGTTAGATGAGAGACCATGCTTTAACTAAACCCAGTGAGAAACAAAGAGACACGTGTTGGCGGCTTCACGGTTTCCTCTAGTACCGAGCTGATGTTCTTCTGCATCTGACGAACCCTCTTCACCTCTGGCAGGTCTGGGATGGCTGTGCCCTGACCCAACGAGTCCTTGTACTTTATCTAGACATCAGATCAGCAGTATGGGTCCCAGGACAACAAACAGAGCAGAGACATCAGACAGCGAGAACACACGACAAGAATGTGGCTAAAATGACACCGAACAAGGACAAGAACAGGTGCTTAGGACCACACACAAGACGGGACAGCTGCAGCTAAATCTGTTTGGATCGTACAGTACATCTGTTAAGTCCTTAGAGATGGACTGCCATTAGAATGTTCATACATAGTTACATGTTAGAGAACGCGACATGTTTTAATGTCCTATTGTAAACTTCTCATCTACTTACAGTATGCCTCACTTAAATGTTAGGATATCGGGAATGTTTAAATTAACTAGAAAAAAATCCATTAGTATTATTACTAGATGAAAGGGTTCATGTGCTGGTAATTGAGAATCATTTTACAGGAGTGAAAAGGGAAATTGTTAATCATTTTTATTAAAATATTTTTATTTTTATTTTTTGGGGATGAGATTGATAAGGACAGGGGAATTAAAGATGGGTTGGAGTTGGTACTTCAGGAACAGGACAGGAGTTTATGGATGGCAGATGGTAGGAAAAGGGACACAATCACACTATAAATATAGTGTACCGTGCTAATATTTAGCTGATTGCGTTTAACTCTGTCCATCTCTGGGGTCTCGGACAGAGCTGTTCCTCCTCCCAAATCCTCTTTGTACTGAATCTTTAAACATTAACACAGGGACAACAAGAGGGTTTATTATCGACGCAAATAAGAGATTGTAAACGCATGAGGGACACCATGAAATACAGGCACAGTTGTGGATTAGTTAGGCTACAGTTTAAAAAATCTTTAAAAAGACCCAAAACATAAGACAGCAAGGATATGATAAAGTCCGACAGGAAGAAAACATCTAGAAAAAAAATTCTATAAATGTCTCTTAATCTGGGCAACTTTATACAACAAGGGATGTGGGCCTTATTTAAGCTACGTTAGCGGTCAGAGGGGGACTTTTTGGGGGTAACGGAGTGTGGCCTTCATTATGGGACTACGCAGAAACTCCTGTACCGAGCTGATGTTCCTCTGAGTCTGACGAACCCTCTTCACCTCTGGCAGGTCTGGGATGGCTGTGCCCTGACCCAACGAGTCCTTGTACTTTATCTACCATAGGGGTTCCATGGTGAACAGAGACAGAGACAAAACAAGACAGATAGCATATATGAAGGATCCCCAGACACACACTGTACATGCATGCATCAGCATGGACTATGGACTCACGGGAACTGAGAATGCTGCTGGCTCAAGTAGATAACACAGTCAGGACATATGCATTCCTTGTCAACTGGAGCTAAGACCTATTTCATTTAGAGTTTAACAGTAAGTCAATAGGAATAGATTTGAGCAAATTAACTGTGGATATTTGGTTTAGTTCATTACAGATCTTGAATGTAATTAATTATTATTTTCTTTGATGACGTCGGATGAGTGGTGATAAGGTGAACACTTGTGATTAGTATAAACTCAGAAGGGGATTGCATAGTGGGAATTGAAAATGGTTTGAATGATTCTTGCAGAGATGAACTCATTAAATGGTGTAGTTCAACAGGACTCAGAACAGGGAAGGGGGGTTGGCATGGAGCCTATAGTCCCGTATCTTAATTAGAACCAGTTTCACACAGCAGGAATATAATCCGTCAGGAACGGGGATTGTAGATTCGTATGTGGATTATAATTCATTAGGGTTCTGGTAGGGGTTTATACATTTGGTCGTTACCACAAATTAGGTCTGACATTTGGTTCAAATGCGGTGCAGGAACATTCCAGAAACAAAAGGATGATCAAATCAAGATACGGAATCTGTATGGCGTGTAGATTGTGTGAAGATGGGAAGAGGGGAGAGAACCAGGGTCACAACATAGTGTACCGTGCTAATGTTTGTCTGATTGCGTTTAACTCTGTCCATCTCTGGGGTGTCTGATATAGCTGTTCCTCCTCCCAAATCCTCTTTGTAGTAAATCTTTAGACAGTAAAAAAGGCAAAATGTAGGAGCCATTGATTAGTTTCTGTTGAGAGGTTTGGGTGTTTGATTGACAAGATATTTTAGGAACACAGTACGAGACCTACAACAGACAGAAATCTGATGGAAAGCATTTTTAGATTGCGCAAGGCCACCCAAGTATCTAAGCATTATACAGTGCAATATACAGTACAATATACAGTAGCACTTGGTTAAAAGTAAAGATGTTACCATGTAACATAATGGGCCTTTAGAACTGTACAGTGCAGGAGGTTAACATCTATAATGTTATTATTCTTTAGGTTAAAGCAGTCACTCATTGAAGTAATACTGCAACACACACGTGTCTAGGATTAATCTCTCACTGTCTATCACAGTTAATATCTAAATTATTATCTACAAAAAAGGGCTGCAGATCAAGTTAGGTTAAAAAAAAGTAAAAAAATGTAAGAAAAAAAGAAAAAAGGAAAGTGAGATAGATATAAGAAAAATTATGTTATAAGAAAAAGTAATGTTATTAGATAAGGTAAAATATACTTTAAAAAGGTACTCATGGAGTAGTAGTTATACCGAGCTGAAATTCTTTGTATTCTCTTTAACACGTAGCATTTCAGGGGTGTCCTTTATTGACGACACTTTGCCCTTTACGTTTTTAAGGTGGTCTGTCTGGTACTGAAGCTACAAAGAAAAGAGCACAAGTGCAGTTAAAATGTCTCACAACAACAAAAAGGCCAAGGAAGAAAAATTCACAAAAAATGCAAAAAACAATGGTTTCTAAATAAATATGTAAAACATAACAAAGCTATATCTTTCAAAATGCACAAAGCAGCATGTTCTAAACTGCTAAAATCACCCTTTTACTATTGGCCATCTAATAATTAAGTAATTATATAGAATACATCAGCTCTTCAGATTATTTTCTTGCCAGCAACAATAAAAAGCCTCATACTTCTCTCCACTGAATCTGTAATTACCCAATAAACATAATGTGTTTAAACTATATGTTACTGGTTAGGAGAGTGTAACACGACAGACATTCATTAAGAAACAATGGTGTACTATATTTAAATGATCTGAAAGGAATACTAAGGACAAGAAACGAAAAACACAACGAGAGCCACCTTGACCGGACTGAGACATGAAGACCCTGTGACCTGGCTCTTGGTTCCAAACCAAGGCTTCCGAAAGAACAGGTTTTAAAATGGGGTTCTGTAAAACGGTTCCACTAAGTGCTTACAGTGCTGAAGTTTCTCTGGTTCTCGCGGACCCTCATCATCTCAGGGGTGTCCAGGACAGGCACATAATGAGACATGGTCTTCTCAGCTTCCTCCTTGTACTTTTTCTGTGAGAGAGACCCAAGGGACATTCAACCAGGATGGCAAATCTTCAAGAAAATGAATATGAAGCGGTAGTTGCTACAATAATGTACATTCGCAGTAGTTTGGAGCGTACGTCCTACCTGGCTGACTATGTTCCTGATGTTCTGCGCATGGAGGATGTCGGGGGTGTCGATCACAGTAGTGTAGCTTGCTCTGTCTGCTTCAGCTGTCTGTTTATACTTTTGCTGAGGAAGGAAAAAACATTGATAATTGAAACTGTAATACATGGATGGGAAAAGGTTGTCTTGGTGCACAATTACATTATTGAAAAATAGAAGACTAGCTGGGGCCCAATAGCAGTTGTTTTAGTTGTGATAAAGAACTGTGTTAGCTGTCAAATCCAAAATCGTCTCAATCCATTCTACCTTCAGTGGACAGTCACAGAATCATGTTATGAGAACGTTATGAGGAATCCCATGCAGCCTGGTTTAGAACACAGGAATGGGAGATGAAACAACCTCCAGAAGGCTGACAGAAATCCTCATCATTGGCGGAATGAATTTCAGTTGGATTATATAATGTGTTAGATTTTAACTATGACACTGAAAACTGGGAGACAATTTTGGTTTAAGCCGGGTAGAATTTGTCTAAAGATCTGAAAGAACATGGTGTAGGCATCGAAGATTAGCCATTCATATCGGAAACATGGCTCACTGAATGACACGTATGACATACAGGCGGGTGACATATGAAAGGAAAAACCTTTATAATGAGGGGCTTATGCTGTGCAACCCTCCTATAATACCACTCTCTGTGTAGTTCTCCACAAACTGTTCTAAATGCCACAGAGGATGTCAGGACATTCAATGCCTAATTGTATCACACAGAACACCTGAATGGAAGCGTCTGTATTTGTTACATTCCTCCACTCGTTTATTCCATACATTTTTCACCCATCTCTACAAGTTTATTTTTGTATTATGCATATACATACACTTAATACTCAAAGCTTTTGGAAATGACTGGATATATTAGAAAAAAGTAGGAGCCAGAGAAGGCGGTTCTACTGACCTGGCTGAGGATGTCAGTAGCATTCCTAGCCCTCATGAAGTCTGGGGTGTCGGTAGCCAAAGCCAACATGCCTTTGCCCTTGATTTCTGTCTCCAATGTCTTCTTGTACTCTCTCTGCAAACAGCCACATTACACACAGTCATGTGCAACACCAATACTAGTTACAGTATTTCAAGAGTACAACTAAAGGTTATGTTAGGAAAGAGTTGTCCACACATAGGTGCTGCAGAATCAGAGATGCCAGAGGTTAAAACACCCTCAGCGATGGGCGCGATTAAGTAGAGTCCTGGGGAAGCGTGAACAGAAAGGTTAGCATCTCAAACCAACGGATACATCAAGTTACGATGGAAGGGAGACTTTGTGAGAAAGGCTCCACTCAGAGCTGAAAGACAGAAGGTTTAGTGTGAAACACACTGACACAGTGGTATTATCTGGTTAACTTGTGGAACTTCTAGTCTGGTCTCTGATCTGTTTATGCCGTCTCGCCAACTCCTACAGTTACCACGGAAGTCGGCAAAAGAGCACAAACAGTTCTGTCACCAGTCTGGGGGAATAACGCTCCACAATTGTGTGAACACAGACGTGATGTCATTAGCCAGCACAAAGATGTCGCCTGATTAGTTAGGTGAATCTGGAAGAGGAAGAAGCAGAGGAGGTGAAGTATTAGATAGGGACGTGAGAAGAAGCCTGGTCCACCTTTGGCAGTCCTACCTGACTCAGGATAGCAGTAGCATTCTTTGCTCTCAAAAGCTCCGGAGTTTCCTCAAAAACAGTTAGCCCTTTACCCTTCACCCCCTCCTCAAGATCCCTCCTGTAATCTTTCTACAGGGCGGAAGGAAGAACAAAGAGACTGCAGAGACAGACAGGGCAACCATTCACAGTACATACTCGCCTGAAGAGCAGTACCGTTCACCCAAACAGCTCAAAGTCACCAAGTCTCCTCTTATGTATCAACCAATATTTCTCACATGACCTCATGTTGTATACAGGTTCTTTTTTATATCAGTATGTTGGTCAAAATACTTGTAATAGAAAAACATTGGTGAGTTTGATAAGCACTTAGTAGACAGTAATTGCTTGCAGAGCAATTGAGACAAGGCAGTTTGTTCATTTGGCTTTTCATCAAAAGTGCTCATACCTGGATTTCACTAGGGCATCATGCAGAAAAAACCCTGACAACATCTTTATCTCAGTTAAATACGGATTGAAAACAATGAAAACCAATGAAAACAGGTCCAATGAAAACAGAAGGGTGTAGTACATGCATTAGTAATGGAGTGTATTATCTTTGGGGTTGAACATTGTACGCTAACTATCCGAGGATTGTAAAACAATGAAATATGTCACCTAGAACCTAAGCGTTTGTGTTTATTACTCAAATATGGCATTTGCATGAGGAAATGCAAAATACTATAGGTAAATACTGTATATATTTTCATCTTAATCACAGGTGTTCATAATTCATGATAATGTACGGTACATTTGTAACCAGGACAACACCCAAGCAAACACTTCATAAAATATATAAGATGTGGTAACAGATAAGTCCCTACACATATTTAGAACCGGAACGCCGTGCGTAAAGAAAATAGTAAAGTTGTTTGTAGTGTTATAGTTAATAAACCTGTTGTGGTGTTTTCCAACTAGAAACTGTGACACATTTGCATAGAAATTCTGATGCATTTACAAAAACAGTTCAGAAACATATTTTGTTATGCTTTCAGATCCTATCCTAAGCAGTTTTAGTTGCACAGTGTAGAAAAACTCACATACTTGTTGATTAAAAGGTTTTTGTGGTGGTCTTAGTATGATTAACAGGGATGGGTGAATAGGAGGAGCAAAAGGGGGTAAAATGTGTTCGTTACCTCGCTGACTATTTTGGTGGCATGTCTGACATGTAACATGGCAGGGGTGACCTCCAAGCCTGAGAGGTTCTTTCCCTTTATGGTCTCCTCATATTCCTTCTTATAGTCTTTCTATTGGCCGCAAAGATAAGACAAGTGACAAACACAGCTGAGATACGTACAACATTAAGCCATCCAAGTGCAGCTTCATGATGCAAGCCAAACTCTCCGACCTGAGGACATTCCTCTGCTATAGTTGGGGGTTTATACACAGGGCCTGCTCTAGGCTTTAGGGAGTAAAATCTGATTTGGGGCCCCCTCCTCCAGTGACCGGGGCCATAAGCGACTGCTTATGTTGGTTTTGCCGAGAACCGGCCCTGTTGGTGCAGATACTAAAATATTTAAAACTACTGTGGCCATATTGGAAACAATGGAATGTTTAAGTTCAAGCTTAGGTTCAGCTTCAGCCAATACATTTGTTTTGACGTAATGCAAAGTAACATAATGCTACATTGTAACTGGTTCCATCACATAACATGGCTCACAATAACCCTATGTTAACCTCAACAGATGGCAGTGATTAGTTACTGGAATAAACTCCTCATTAAATAGAAATGTCTCCACAACTGGTCCAGCTGAAGGCTATATGTTAACCTTCAGATTAAAGGTTTAAATATATCCATCTGGTGGCTGAGTTTGACAGAATTCAACAAACGCCTTTGGTTTGTGGAGAATGGGATGTTGAGCAATATGTAACCAAAAATAATCACTGCCATCTGGTGAGGTGGAAAGAAGGATATGCAAGCTATTTTGATAGGAACAGCTTAATGTTGAAAACTCATGACATTAGCAATATTAAAAGGAAGAAGCTTAAACTTAATTTTGAATTTAAACCTTATCTAATGTTCACAACTTTTTTAGTTATGCGTGTACAATATAATAATGCTCTTTTCTGTGTGGACCCAAAACGTCTTTTGAAGTTAATGGCTGAAAATTTTCTCTATATTAAATCAACACATTGTACGATTCCTGTTTCTTTTCACTCTGTCTGTGATCCTCAGCCCAGGATGATCAGAGTAACAGTTGACTTTATGTACTCATGGACCATCATGTGTCAACCTATACATCAAATGACCCTTGGGATAAATACAGTACATTTCATTGAGTATAATTACTCAAATACAAATACAGACAAATGACTCCATGTCATTTCACGTCTCTTAGGAGAATCGTTCGAACTCCAAACTGCAGAGTAAGATTTGTTAGTGCAGGAAACCATTAGATATTGGGTTGAAAGGATAGAATCTGTATTTACCGCGCTCTGCATGTGCTGGGCTTCCTTAGCTGTCACATAGACGGGTGTCTCAAAGTCCAGCATGGGCTTTCCTTTACCCTTCTCATACTTCTCCTTGTACTTTACCTGTGGACGATCACAAGAGTAGGACAATTATATTCACATTATTATAGGCTTTAAATTCGGTTTCTTTACTTGTTACCACAAGGCGCTGGAAAAATATGTGTTACTATAACATCATATTAGCATAGCCATTCAGTTTCAATGTGTTCAAATCTGGTCCAGATATGTTTTCCGTTGAGCCAGGGGAGTTTTTCTCAAAATATCTCCGACATAACAGGAGTACGAGAAACAGTTAATAATAATTGCAATATAAACCTCTCAGGTTTGTCATTTACAGAGTGACATTGTAAGATTTATTAAAACAGGACTTACATAGTAAAACAGTTCAATCAGTAAAACACAAGTTAAATGTGCAAGTTAACCTTGTCACCACGCATTCACAACAACATAGAAGCGAATTCCGTTTCATTGTGTTGAACTAGCATAACAATTTCACAGGTTGGAAAAATACGCCCGGGAGGAGGATTTTTAAACACCAAGTTGTCATGTCAAACAAGGGAAAACCGAGTGATGTCAATGGGACAGGTTGGAAGGGAGTCCCAGGCATCGGCCCACTTACGTGACTCTGTAGTTCTGAGGCCTCCTTGTGATGGAGCTGTTCTGGTGTGTCAGCGATCATGAGGTAGTGACCCTTACTGTTCTCATGCTTCTTCTTGTACTGGTACTAAGGGGGAACCGACGCCCAGCAAAGATGCTCAGTACAACAATGTGCGGGGAAATAAGCCACTGTTGTTAACTCACTGAACGCCGCCCATTTAAAATAATAATCATAATTGAAAAACAAGAATGTTTTATCAAACAGAATTAAGGGATTTACGGTTGAGGCGGAGGTTTGAGCATCACGGTGGTTATAAAAACGAAGTTATGACACGCTAAGTTAAGTAAAAAAGAAGATTCCATCACATGCTAACATGCTAAAATGACATGTGAAGAAAAAAGGATGGTAGGATGTTATAGCGGATGCTAGTACTACAAGGGTCACGGTCACTACCAGATGATGTCATTGAGGTTTATGGGTAGAAGAGTTTGACCTAATATACACTAGCAATCTGTGTTTTACATATACGCAGTAGAACAAAAAAGATTGCAATGATATCATTAAAACCATATTACAACTACTTTTGTAAACATCTTGTAATCATATTATTTGAACCAGACTGGGCTGCTGACAGGGGTCTGGAGAGAGGCAGTTATTCCTAATGATTTAGGATGAATTGGATGGGGGGGTAACGGTGTGGAGAAGGCGGATGTTATACGGGATTGGACGATGAAGATGATACTACTGGGAAGGTAGTAGATAAGGGCTGATGTGAGAGGCTCTTACGTCACTGGACAGCTTGCTGGTGCTCAGGTTGTGCTGCATTGACAGAGATTCTGCCATGTCGGTCACAGGCTTATGGAGCTTCTTCAGGTCACCCTTGTACTTCACCTGCCAGATAAAAGACACACAGAGGAACACAATACTATTTTAGCGGCTTATATACAGTACTTCTGATAAAATGCCTTGGTCTTTGGTTATTTGGCTATTTTTGCTAAAGACCTGAGTGAAGACCTCCTAGCCCTGATTTGTGTCTATTGTGTTACGCGTTATTTCTGGGAATATGGGACACACCTCACTGGCCAGCGTGTTGGCGTCCTTCTGGGTCTTGTAAATCACACTCTCCTTCATGTCATACTTCGGCCTGAGTCCCTTCTCTTTGTCGAACTTCTCCTTGTACTTCAGCTGTGGGGATTGAATATGGAAGGGTCAGTGTTAGTATTAGTCTGGATTGTGTCTGAGGTAGGGAAGTAACAGAAAGCAGACGCAGAGAGAGAGAGAGAGAAGGATTAACACCAAGAAACACATCTTCGGTGGCTTAATATAAAAAGGGCTCACTGCTAATTCCAGTACAAGGCTTCCAAATTCAGAATGTCTAAACCTATTCTTGATTTTGATAGTAGCCCTTGTTATACATAAACATAAAAATAAATAAGTTGCCTTCTTGGACTAATTAGAAATTATGTATCTGGAGGGTATTATGAATGAATACCATAACATTAATTAATTATTTCAATAAGACAACTAACCCCAGAAGGCAATTAAGACATAAAATGAGTAAGACACATCTTAACAGAACACTAATTTCATGTATATATCTACAGAGTATATACATATATAATTGGAACAGTAAATATGGTTGTCAGTCAGAAGTACAAAAATTAGTGACGCTGGGGTCGCACTGCAGAGAGACTGAGCTAGACCGCGAATCTGTAGAGAGAGCGAGGAACCCAGAGGAGGGAAACATCAGGCGGAGAGTAAGGAACACAGATGGGAGAAACGTCAAGCGAAGAGTGAGGAACACAGAGGAGGGAAACATCAGAGGGAGAGGGAGGAACACAGAGGAGAGAAACATCAGGCAGAAAGAACAAAAGAAAAGAATGGGAAACATCGGGCAGAGAAAGAAAGAGGAGTAAGAGTGTGTAAATCCAACAGAAATTAACAAAAACAATTCTTTCTTATGATAATTATGATTAAACGACAGGACACTGTATCCCTCTTAGGGATACCACTTTCAGGTATCCCTTTTAGTGTCACAGTGCTGTCTGTAGAATGGGTTGCGAATTAGATTTGCTTTGGATAGGAGCATTGATCCAGGATTTACACACTCCTCTTAGAACAGCACAGAGATGATTCTGTAGAACAATGCAGCCACAATAACCCAATGACACAGGTTCACCGTAGAGGTCATTCCAAATGACATGGAGACATGGACTCAGTACATGGTATTCCGTTATTCTGACTTTTTAAAGTAACAGTCCTCTGAGAATCTCACTTTTAAAAGATGACGTTCTATTAACAAATGCTAAATTACTCTCATACAAGATTTAGAGAAAAAATGACATATTAAATCTCCTCCCACTTGTTTATAAAACCGACCATAAGTCGGAGGAGCTGGCCAATCTGTCTATATGCAACAACGTCAAAGAAACACTGGAAATTTACTTCAAGAAAAAAAGTAAAAAAATTAAAATAAAAAAGGGACAACGCAATAAAGATAGTTTCTAGTGACGTTTACATAAGTAGTTATTGCATCACTAAGCTTGTCTATGTTGGGAGCCAAGGCAGAAAAGCGTGTCTTGTTTTCCTCAGGATAAACAAGGTAGGTACCGTTATAAGGGAAACGTATCACAAGCCATAAAAAACTGGAGGTAAAATTTTAACAATGGAGGAAAAAGTATTAGAGAAATAATATAGATAAAATGTAATCAAATATTGAATGAAATATTAATTGAATGTAAAACAAAACACCTCAATAACCTCCTCTTGAATTGTGGAAGAAGATGAGCCCCGACAGACACTAGCAGAAATCAAACAATCGGTGAGTCATTCCATAGAAGGACAAAGGAAGTTGGCTAGTAAGACAGACAGAAACTTGCAGCCAATGGGTCCCCATTCCAGAGGGTTCCCGTCTTACATTACTAGTCAGGGAACTCATTTTCTTAAGGTGGCGACTCTGGGGAGTGTCAATGGAAGCAGCTCCGTGGAGGGAGGGCCTGGCCTCTGCCTCCGCCTACAAAGCAGCAACAAGATGGCAGCGTGAAAACACAGACACAACAGGGAGGGAGGGAACCAGCAAGCAAAATGTGGTTGAAATTAGGTAATTTCAACACTGTAAGTACACTACAACTCAGTTGCGGTATATAGAGTTGCTCCAAGTTTTTGAGGCAGAATATGAAACATGTACATACAGGTGCATAAAAAAAATAATTATGTCATGGAAAAGCTCATTTTCCCCGTAATTAAAATCAGGTTACAGCTTCATATATTCTAGTTTCATTACACACAAAGTGAAACATTTCAATACTTTTTTGTTTCAATCTTGATGATTACATCATCTTATGGAAATCAAAAATGCAGTTTCTGAAAATATTCAAATAAAAAATGCGCAATACAGAAATATCAGGAGTGGCTTGATACTAGGAATGTGACACTTGTAGCCCATTTCCTGGACAGGTCTGTTCGTAGTGGCTCTTGATGCACTGATTCCAGCCTCAGTTCGCTCCTTGTGAAGCTCCACCAAGTTCTTGAATCGGCTTTGCTTAACAATTATCTCAAGGCTGCAGTCATCCCTGTTAAACTTTCCATAAATATGCTTTGATACAGCACTCGGCAAACAGCAGAATTGAGAAGGTCAACAGAATTGGGGTTGTGTGGTATTGAAGGCTCGGGGAGTTAGAGCAGATTAGAGCTCTTCTCAGGTCGACATTTCTGTATTGTAAATATTTTATTCAAATATTTTGAGGTACTGGATTTTTGATTTCCATGTACTGTAAGCCATAATCATCAAGATGGAAACAAAATGGCTTGACATATTTCACTTTATGTATAATGAATTTAGAATATATGAAGGTGTCACGTTTTGATTTCAATTACAGAAAAAAGTTTCCATGATATTCAAATTATTTGAGATGCACCTGTACATAGAAGAACAGGAGAGTTTGGGACACGGCTAACTCAGGTAGTTACGCAAGGGGGGAAGCACGCAGGGAAGCAAACACTACTGCAATAACAGATCAGTTGAAAGCAATGACCAGCTTTGCGCTGTAGGAACCTGAATCAATGCATTTCCTCTGGGCTCGTTCAATCATTAAACCATCACAGTCAGATAATCAACAGAATTCTTTTTTGTATAATCAATGAAATGAAAGAAAACAACTGAATGATGTCAACGGTAATCAAATAAAGGGGAATGAAAAACATAATTGAAAGCCGCCTGAGCATGTTTAGACTTGGTGTTTAGCGTACCTGGCTGGTCAGCTTGGACACCTCAGTGGCCAAAGTGATGTCTGGACGGTAAGTCAGGGAGCCTCCATGGGCAGCCTCCTGGCGGGCTTTGTCACGGTAGCCAATCTAACAGACACAATACACAAACTGTGAGCGGATTGGACAATAAACCCACCGCATACGACCGAGGTACACACTATACATAACATGACTGGATGCGCGGTAACGCAAACATGCTGAGAGCGTTAACAACATATATAGGGGCTGACATTTTTTTATGTCAACTAAGCCATTCAGCATAATAGGCTGACAGGCTTTCTGGCTGTTTAGGATATTTAGCGTGCGCTAATCTAAAACTCTCACATTGCTGGCAAGCTTGGAAGCCTGGGTGGCCTTCATGATGTCTGGACGCATCGCCACAGAGGTGTAGTTCAGCTTGGCCTTAGCCTCCTTTTTGTAGGCAAACTAGAGGTGGAAAGAGAGCGGATGAGTGAATCCATCGGACGATGGAGGCTAACAGAAAAAAGCCAGACTGAGAGACTGAGAAACAGGGGTTTACGTTGCTCTGGTTCTTGGCCACTTCCATGGCATGCTGGACATCTGGAGGCACCGTCATGTTGTTATACTTGGACTGGCCCTTCTCCTTCTCAAACTTCTGCTTGTACTGTTTCTGTGGACAGATCGGAGGACGCAAACGTGTCAAAAGGTGAGGAATGGCCTCAGTGCTGTATTGTCTAGGGAGGATCTCACCCAATCCGCTTTGAAGGAACACATGTGGACGCTGAGGATTTTGGAAACAGCTGATAGGGACTGACCTGGCTGATCAGTTTGCCCACGTCCTTAGCGTGGTTTGTGTCACGGGTCTGGGACAGGGTGGTGAATTTGCTGTTCTGTTGATCCTTCTTGCTTTCCAGCTTGTATTTACTCTGAGGAAAGTAATAAAGCACACATCTAGGGTCAGAGACGAGGGTCAGACAGGAGGGTCAGAGAGGAGGCTGATGGTCAGAGAGGAGGTTCACAGAGGAGGCTGATGAGGAGGGTGTCACTTGCACATCCAGACAAGGGGGTTCAATTCCTGCGACCAATTGTTGAACTAAATGCATGCATTGCTGTATGTTGCTGTGTATAAGAGGGCCTGATAAATTCCATATATCACTATAAAAATCATGTGTTTGGGGTCTGCTTCTTACCTCAGATGCAAGAAGGCGCACTGCCTTGGCATGAAGGATAGCAGGAGTGTCCAGAACAGTCAGATACTGACCCTTTTCCTTCTCGAACTTCTCCCTATATTTCACCTAGTATACACAACATAGCGCAACAATTAACATAGGCTTGTATTTTGTAGAATAGAACCAAATAAACTGATTTCATTTTGATTGATGGGTGACAGGTGAAGAAATACTCACATTGCTTAATTCAGAATTCTGCTTAGCCAGGACGGCTAACTTGTCATCAACGATGGGCGTCACACAACCCTTCATCATCTCCTTGTCATATTTGTACTCAACCTGTGGACAGCAACATCCAGAACATAGTATAACAGGCGTTTTACCAGAGTTGCCATACAGAGCAATAGGTTAGGGAGAGTCGGGGGAAAGAACAGCCATGTCTCAGACAACTGGGGAAGAGGGTATGTTGTGTAACATCTAAACAGAACTCAACCCCATTCTTTTAATTCAAGTTTGATCTGTGATTTGTGTCAAGACCCTCTTACCTCAAGGTGGACCAAGCTAACGTATCGTAAGTTATATCAAAAGATCAAGTCATGTTTTCAAAAGTAAAGTTTTAGGATAAATAGAGAACTCTTCAAGTGATTTATAGGGCAAAACCTTAGTTGATGTCACTTTTTTTTTCCTCCAGAAACATCCTGAAATATATGCGGGAATCTTTATTACAAGGCACACTATATTTCCACTGTTCCAGGGATGCGGGTGAAGTGTTTAACATACCCCACTTTCCCTCATCACTATAGAACCTGTAATTATCTCATGTGAGTTGCTTTTGTTTTTACCCTGTATACATATAGATACTACTTGAAATGGACTCTTAAAGGATTAGCACTGTTGTGGGCTAATATAAATCCAGACAAACCAACAGTTAAATGGCTGTAGTTCACGACTCACATCACTCTGCTGCAAGTTGGCCTTGGAAGCCTGGACAAAGTCGGGTCTGTCTACCGTCCAGATCCACTTGTTCTTTGTGGCCTCGTACTTCTTCCTGTAGTCCAGCTATAAGAAGAACAATGAAACGGTATAGAGCTGTGAATCAGCAGCCAGTCTAGATCAAACACTACTTGCCTCAACAAGCCACTCATCTCACTTAACTCATCTCATTCTTCATATTTAACACACCTCCATTCATTCCAAAAGGGGGTTTCTAAATGGACATGAAGAAGGCAAGAGCACTAGAAGAGAGACTCACATTGCTGATGTTCCGGTAAGCTTCCTTGGCAGCACGGATTTCAAAGGATTCAGGGTCCATGTTGATCTGGGCCTTGCTCCTCTCATACACCTCCTTGTACCTCAGCTGAGACACGGATAAGACAGGACAAACATGGTCATGTACAGTACCAGTGCTAGGACGATACTTGCCTCCATCTTAGAGGTCCAGTTTACTGGGGGTCAGGAAGGCAGCCATTTTGAGAGTGCAGAGTACATACCACACTGGTGATCTCCTTGACCTTCTTCATGTGCGCGCTGTGTGGAGTGTCATGGCCAAGGGTATAGCCCGTGGCCTTGGTCTTGTTGTACTCCATCTTGTAAAGATTCTAGAGAAAGAAACAGCAATGGCATATTGTGAGAGTGTCACATTATAATGTTATGTCAATAAATACACAACAGTGTATAAAAGTATGTTGATGCTTTTGTACAATATTCTACGTGTGATAGCACAAGAATAAAGTGTTTAAGTGAACTCACGTCCGCGAGGCCTTTGTTGCGTTTGTGGCTCTCGTGCCACGGTGTCTCCAGGATGGAGGTGAACTTGTCCTTAGCACGTTCATACTGCTCCCTGTACTTCCACTGTGTGGACGGGAAGACCAGAGACCAACATTAGAAACACTCACAAGGACGACAGCACAGTCAAATCAGTATCAATTAACACACTAAATTATCCACCTATTGTCTATGTTCCCATTGATTTGTGTAGATAGATTTGTTTCATCCAATCTTTATAAAATGATTGGATGAAATACAATAACAATATACTTACTTAAACAATTATAAATAATAATTGTAATTATTTTGAAATATGGGTAGCATGGAAAGGTGATTGTGTGAAGCGTGACATCTTCAGTACATGTTAAGCATCAATGAATGCATTGGAAAACACCATGCAGAGCTTGCTTTATGGAAACATGCAACAAACGGATGTTTGATGGTCTGTATCTGGGGAGTGATCCATCTACACATCCATCAATCACTACCTGGTGATTATTTCATCTGATATTTAAACATGAAAGATTACAATATCTACAGAATTTATTACTGGAATGCGGATTTACTAAAATGCATTTGCAACACAATGACAAATCAACTGACTGCGCCACAGCTGACTAACCCATCATGTTAAACTTTTTATTCAACTGATAGATTTGTGATCAGTGCTAACCATGCGATGGGAGTTACAGGCCGAGGAGTTACGATGTGGGACAACACGGGCAGCTTCTTTTCGGAGACGAGCTCACGAAGCAATAAATAAAGTCTAGGATTAGACAAATGATGTGACCGGGAGACTGTGAGAGAAGAGCAGACAGAGGGGAGCTAGTCACTGGCGTCCAGGAGTTCAGCGTGGGTTACCACAGCCATAGTTATCTCAGTGCTAAGGGTGTGAAGATGACTGAAGCAGGAGGGAGAGGCTGAACAGGGCTGATGGAGGATTACCTTACACTGGACACTGGACTGATAAATGGCACTGAGGATGTCAGGGCGGCGCAGCTCATTGCAGCCATTCTTTAAGAGCTCCTTGGCCCTGGACCTATACCTTTTCTGTCCATGAGGACGCACAAGCACACACACACCAACACACACACACACACAGACAAGCATGCTGAGGATGAGGACAGGTACAGAGGACATGACAGAACGGAGCGGACCGGAGAGGAGCTCCCGGGATCCCAGACTTCAGAAGAGCCCTGGTGATCTGTGCCACTCAGAACTGATCTCCCTGCTCAGACTTCAATGTGGTCAGACTTACAGGTCGAAATGGCCTCAGTGAGGCTCCTCAAGCCACAATGAATTGGCTTTCATACGCCCGCAATGCATTTGTCATACTGATCAATGGATTCAGTCCTGAGCTCACAGATCGCCGACAGCCGCACACTCAAACCACCCCACGGGGCGTTTTGAGCGGCAGGGCGTGACAGCCGCTGCATGATGGGGGAGAGAAGGAGACGTGAACACGGAACGGGAAGTAACGTCATAGCCATGCGACCATGACACGCCCCCCGACACCGGGCGCTGACGCAGGCTTTCCGGAGGCGGATGTGGCAGGACACCGGGACAGGCTGTCGTAGCTTTACCTGGCTATTCTTGGCGTTCTCCTTAGCCAGGAGGTTCCTGGGGTCATCCAGCACACTGGTGTACTTATCCTTGCCCTTCTCATAGGCGGCTTTATAGTGTCTCTGCTCAAACGTCAGAAAGGAGTTAAGGACAAGAGACCAACGAAACAAGGAGCTGTGAGAGACACCATAAAAGAAGTCTCTGACAGGGAAGAAGATTAAGGTTACCAACATCTGGGTTGAACCCTCACAGGGGGTTGAACCGCTGAGAAATAAGAAACAACAACACGGTAATGTGACAAGGATCACCTGCATTCATGGAGCAGATCTACTAACATGTATTAATTATGAACACCGTTATCATCTGTCACCTTCATAGCTGAGAGTCCAACTGAGACGGCGAAGAAGGAAAACATGTTATGCTCGTTACTGAGTTTGGGTTCTAATAGACAATAAAAACTATCATTAAAAACATCAAGTAAATATGAACTGAAAACCGCCATGAAATCGTACGGCTGTGACTTACATTGTTGATGAGAACTGAGGCGTTCTTAGCAGCCTCGAAGAATGGACTGTCACACGTGTACTTGAAGTGGTGCTTGTTTTTCTCGTAAGATGCTTTGTAGAGTCTCTGTTTAGACAAAAAGGGACAGGAGGGAAAAGACAAGAGAAAATGACCAGTGGTTATGAGAAGAGAAAGATCTAACAACGGTTTCTCATTGTATTTCTGATGGCAGATTGTTTTGTTCACCTCGCTGTACAGGGTCTTGTTCTTCTCAGCCTGTACCATCTCAGGTCTGTCCCATGCATAGCAGCCAACACCCCTCAGCCAATCCAGGTCCTCCTTGTACTTGACCTAATGGATAAGGGAATGCATGGTCATACACACATAGGTTAAAATAGCCCAATAGGCTGAAATGAGCAAACAAACTATGCGTTTCAAGCATTTACATGAAACACCTATATGGGTCTTTTCTGACAGTATGTCACTCACGTCACTGGAATTGTTGCTGATGATTCTGCTGTGGACTAATTCTGGACGGTCTGGGATGGACCTCCATGTACCCAGAGAGTTGATGTACTTCTCCCTGTACTTGACCTGGGAGACGATAAAGACAATGTATTATACCTGTTTTCCACATCTGTCACATTTCACATACATAAGAACATATACCTTCCATGGATCTAAAGCTAAAGCACTGACCTCACTAATGTCGTCTGTGACCCTGCGATGGCACACGATGTCCAGGGCATCCTTGACGGAGTGGTAGTGTCCCTTGGCCAGCTCAAAGCTCTCCTTGTAGCGCAACTGGAGAGACATAAGAGAGAGAGAGTGTTTGTGTGGCGGGTTAGTGAGAAGACATGGTTTAGGAAGGTCATAGTTGAGGAGGAGGGATCACGGGAGAGCGTACTCACGTCACTGGACTGGAGGTAGGACTTCTTGGCCCGGATCAGAATGGGCGTGTCAGCGATGCTGGTGTATCTGTGCTTCATCTTTTCGTACTGATCTCTGTATTTGATCTGGGGACCAATCAAAGGAGAGACTGTGAGGGACAGATGCTACTGAGTCATGCTGGGACAGTGCATGGGCAACGCTGGTGGCGATAACCTACACAGCGGCAAGGGAAATGTGTACCTCGCTGTAGATGGTCTTCATAGCCCTGGTGTGGCTCATTGAAGGGGTGTTCATCTCCTGTGTGAAGTGGGCTCTCTCCTTGGAGGCCAAGTCGGTGTACATATACTGCAATTATCAACGTGAGACATCAACACAGAGATAAGAAATCAGTTTCTTTGTAACATTCTGTCCCTGCCGCACTATAGACGAGCAACAATAACACACTCACCGAAGAGCTTGACAGATTTTTTTATTGTTCGTGTTAAAGCTAAGAGGAAATGCTAAAAGTAAAATCGAAGTTGTTCAAACTTGCCTTGTTGGTGAGCTGTTGGGCCCATTTGACCCTCTTGAGGTCAACAGAGTCCAGGGTGGTCGTACACTTGGTCTTCTCCTCCCTGCCGTGGGCTCTGTACATCAGCTGAGGGTGAGAGGTTAAAGGTCAACACTGGCAGTTAACATGGAACGATCAGACCTGTGAGGTTATACAACAGCACATGATAATACCTCAAACGTATCATCAAAGTTCAGTCCCAAACCCATGAGAGCCTCAAAGAATGCTGTCAGTAGAGATTTTACTGGATTTTCGTTTTTTTATGTATCGTACCGTACATGCTAATGTGGCATTGTCATCAGTATGGAAGATTACTCACGTCGCTCAGGTGTGTCTTGAGCTCCGTGACACGCTGGTACTCCGGCGTGTCCAGGACCACAGTATAGTTGTTCCGGGCCTTCTTTGCATCTGTCTCATAGTTGGCCTGTTTTAGGGAGAAAATGTGCTCAGATACAAATACAGATTGACAGCCAGATCTAATCCATTTGTTCAGACCAACTGGCCGTCAAACAACTGACGAGTCCGTCACACGGCTGCCGACGGAAGTGCACCCACCCTGAACTTGGTGATGTTGCGGACGTGAACCATCTCAGGGGTGTCATACAGGCAGCAGCCAATGCCTCTCAGCCAATGAAGATCCTCCTTGTATTTCAGCTGTGGATGACATTGTATAACCATTCAGCGTTAAATTAAGGAGGGATGGCAAAGCTAACCCATCGGCGAAAGTCATCTAATACTATAACTGTTGTTTATTCCATGAATGATTAGCGGTAGTACAGCCTAAATAACGCATAGTTCATAAGCGGCTAGGTCAGCCTGTTTTCACTGTGCGAACGTTAGCGGTTGAGGTACCTCGCTGGTTATCTCGCTGACGTGATGGCAGTGCATCTGCTGGGGAGTGATGCCCATGGCGATCATCATGCCTCTTTCATTGAAGAACTTCTCCTTGTAGGACAACTGCACAAGACAGAGGGAAACACACAGCCCTTACAACCTCTGGTTTACTTCACAGCTGACCGAAGGGCAAAAAAACATTTGTTAATCCTGCGAACGTCTCTGAACACAATGACTGCCAAAAGAGATACTCACGTCCACACCTGTAGCGCGCAACAACGCTAAGCAACAAAATATGAAAACAGTATGGTAGGGACGGTGTCAGAATAAGAAGAAAGGTGACGTACGTCGCTGACCGCCTCCTGGGTCATCTTGACCTGTCTGATTTCAGGTGTGTCATAGGTGCTGTGGTACTTGTCCTTCTGCTTCTCGTAGAGTTCACGGTAGAGACGCTGGGAAAGACATAAAGAGTATCAGTGTCAAATCTACGGCCCGAAACAATGATTTTAATAACACCACACATTAAGCCTTTGTCTTCAAAATGGCTAAAGGTATACAGAACGAAAAGAGTGGATGGATCATCAATCGAGTGAGAAAATGAATCAATTGTGTTTGTTATTTTACCTGGTTGGTGACCTTGTTGGCATTCCTGATGTTCAGGAAGGTGACACCTTCTGGGTCCAGGGTGTAGTTCGTAGCCTTTGACTTCTCATAATCATTCTTATACTTCACCTATGTCCCAAAAAAATAATACAGAGTCATCATATGACAAGATGTGAGCCAACTGATTACATCCATAGGGTCCGACAGCAAAACATTGGCTTCTCATTAATAGAAGAGTTGGTTTGAAATAGAATGCGAGGAGGTTGTATCCTAAAAAAGGAGTAAGAAAACCAAAAAGTGTTGTGTATCTTTCTTACGTCGCTGACAGTGACACTGTTTAGTTTAGCCTGCTTCATTAGGGGATTGTCATGGGGCAGAGAGTAGCCGGTGGGCATGGAGTTCTTGTTGGCCACTTTGTAGAGGTTCTGAGGAGAACGAAGAGAAGCAATGTCAGAGAAGATTTTAGACATGAGAATCATACTGAAATGACCAGAAAACAGTAAATATTTAATCAAACTGTTGTTCATTAACAGTTTAATTAACACATACAAGAAAGGCTTTTTGAGAAATTATCAAAACTTGAGGGTGAATGGTATCTTACATCGCTCTGGATTGCGTTGACCTGGCGTACCCTCTCCGTATCCACAGTGACAGCAGGGGAGGTGTTCGTTCCCTTGACATTGGTGTTGTAGTCACTACGGTAATGGAGCTAGAGAAGACCAGAGAGAGGAAAACACCTGAATATTATCAGAATACGTTTTTACTGACTGTCAGGCTAAATAGGAATTCAATATTAAATGCGAACAATAAAACACTTCGGTGACATTACTCACATCGCTCAGGTTTATAGAGCTCCGTATGGCCGTCTCATAAGTTGGTGTGTCAACAACCACAGAGTATTCTTTGAAGGACTCAATGCCCTTGGCTCTGTACTTGTTCTGTAAAACAAGAACAAATGCAGAAATAAGTCCAGATGCATCTAACCTTAAGATTAGGAACAGTAAAGAGTGGAGAAGGAATGATGGGTAAATAGAGATTTGTGGGAGTCATCGGGAGAGAGTATACCTCGCTCTGCAGGTTTCCAGCCGCCTTGACACGTAAGATCTCAGGTGTGTCCCAGGCATAACAGCCAATTCCCTTCAGGTAGTTCAAGTCATCTTTGTAAAAGATCTGGGAAGCCAGACAAAGTGACCAATAAATTATGGAAATCAAAAGGACAAGCAAAAAGATGTAAAGCATTATTGAAATATAACTAAAAGCTACATAATGATCTACATCCCGTTAATGTCTAGACTGGATCACCATCAGTAGTTCTTAGTTTAACACATCTTACAAGACCCTGAATGAATGACTCACGTCGCTGAGCTGCTCGTTGACCTTGCGTGCCTGGACGTACACCTGCATGTCAGGCAGACAGATCCACTGGTGCAGGTACTTCCTGTAACCTATCTCACTGACAGCATTCTGAGTGGAACGGGCCGACAGGACATCCAGCATGTCTGGGGGGATGTGGTTCTTGGCTTTGGTCTTCTCATAGTTTGCTCTGTACAAACGCTGGACATTGGGGGTGGTTACATTTGTTAACCATTTGTTAACATTTATGTTAGCACTCATTTAAAACGTCCAAATGAAAGCACGTTAAATAACAAGGTGAAAACGAAAAGGCGACTAGGCTTACATCCAGACCCATTTTTCCGGCTTTGATGCAACGGAGAGTTTGTGGGTCGTCCTCCAGGGATTTGGGCAGGCTGTAGAGGGACTTGAACTTCTCATAATCCTCCTTGTATTTCACCTACAGGGACGAATCATATTAGATACTCAATGAGCTTTGACAATGCATGTGCAGCATGTGCAACATTAATGTACGTGATGTCTGAACGACATCGACTCCGGGGGACCAAACGCAACAAGGACGTGGATTAAGAGGGATGAAACTCACACTGCTGAGGATGACCTTCTGTTGTTTGGCGTGCTTCAAGGCGTGTGAATCGGCCGGCAGTGAGTAGGACTTAGCCTTGATCTTGTCCCAGATGGAGGTGTATGTTTTCTGGACAAAACAAAACGAAGCTTGAACATTGGAGACGCAGCATTTATAATACTGATATGGACACTTCTGTATTAGGAGACACAGTGTACATTTACGTGAGGCCAAACTTACGTTACTGTAGAAATTCTTGAGGTTGTTGCTGTGCTCATAGCCGTACGTGTCCAGAATTGTGGTATACAAATGCTTCTCCTTATGATAAGCCTCCCTATAGTTCAACTGTGGAGACGAATGGCATATGTTTTGGTACAGCAGCAGGATTTCTACTATTATTGTATAGTAAAAATGGTATATTTAGTTCAGCTGAGTTGACACTCACATCACTGGCCCAGGTATGACCCAGGATAGCAGTCACATAGGCAGGGGTGTCTGTCACGATAGAGTAGTTGTTGAATTCCTTTTTACCCTCGGCTTTGTATTTTAACTGTAAGAAAACACATGTACATGGTTAATCAACCATTAGGGCTCCATTGTCTGCTGGTGTTAAGCCAGCAAAATGTTCAAACACACATATAGCCAACGCAATACTATTTTCAACCAGCTGGATGTGGTAATAAATGTCTATGAACTCGCTTAACAAGATGTATGAGTGGCAAAAGCATTGTCAGTTAGAGGTGGTGTCCTCAGCTTTATTAATGTCATTTTGACTATTTGTTGGGACACACAACACCTGGCACGTGTGCCTTTTTACCCCAGAAACATAGATTTGAAATCTTCAACTGTATTGAAATGAATTAGAAATCAACCTGACCCTTATCCACACAATCAAGGCCTTTTTGTGTTTTATCAATAAAGTGTGGCTTGTACTCTTTTGAAATGAATTGTAATCACCAAAGTTGCATTTATTTTAAAATGAACTGTAATCAGCCACGTTTGATGTACTTTAGGACTGTCACGATTAATTGAGTAACTCGATAACAAAAACTTGGAATTTACCGGCTCGAGGCTTCTATAATAAAGGATGGCGAACGTGCAGAGCGGTTTTGCATAATTCAAAAAACAACAAATCTGGTAACATTTTATTCTATCAAAGTTAAGATTACCTAGTTGCATATCGCAAGACTGACGTTGCGTTTCACCACAGAACTGCATCCATGCTGCAAAACGTGAGGAATTATTAATTTACGTAGGAATCAGACATCCCGAGGTTAGGTTTCCATTTAGCTATGATAGCAATTTGTGGGTCGGTGCAGCCTACATTATGTGCACTGCCTTTACGCATTCTCACTCGAGGGGGTTAGAGAATATACAGCAGGTCAGCATGTGGAGCTAATTAACTTCAAAATTGCAGTACGTTTTATTTTACCATTATTATTACCGTTGACATTGTTTTCATTGGAAGCAGTGGTCGAATCTGTTATCAAACAAGGTGCGATTTCATGAACGGTAAAGTTTTACCACCACGTGGATCTTCTAGATCGGTGCCTAATTACTTAATGTGTATTTCACATATTAGGGTAACTCTTGGGAAAACGTACTGTTTTCTGACTGAAAAAAGCAATGTTTGGTCAGATTTTTATATGAATTTTTGTATGGACATCCCAGGTTGCATTTAAACCCAAGCCAGCATATTTGCTGTATGACTGGTTTTAATAAGGAAAATAAACGAAAATTGTAATTCAGTTATTAGCCGTAAATATAATTAATATTTATACCTACCTACATACTTATGCCTATATTTACACTTAGGTTAAAGGTATTGCAATACCAATAATAATATCTAAAACAATTTCGATTAAGGATTTGGAATAACGTCACAACAATCGTGCATAGTTGTATTTTTATCCAACATATTGAATATAGTTATTTTTATCTGAATAACTCGATAAATCTTCAGAGTAACTGACCGTTACCAAAAGAGTAATTTCTGAATCGAAATGAATTGTAATCCACACATTTGCGTTGACTTTGAAGTGACTTGTGAACACCACTTTGGCAGATGACAGTCAGCTGATATATATTTTTTAACTATCTTGTGACTCAATGGTAGTCAGTAACAATCTAGGGAAAGTATTGGTAGAAATGATAATAAATGATATGTGATGTCTGTACTCACGTCGCTCTGCAACTCATAGGACTTCTTGGCACGGACTATCTCAGGGGTGTCCCAGACATAGCAACCAATACCCTTAATCCAGTTCAGGTCGTCTTTGTAAAAGATCTAGCAAACAGAAAGATAACAGAGATCAGACTGCTGGATTTGATGGGATATTTAAAATACTGGTAAATTGTTTCATTTTGATAGATTAGCAAATAAAAAGAACAGATGAACCTTCATCACTGTATCTAAAAACAGATTAAAAAAATGCATATAATCCGATTTAAGTGTGTTGTGACAACGGGACCATGCAAAACAGCATGTTAAAATCAATGAAATTGAAACGGTACATCGCTCAGGATCTCGTTGTTCTTGCGTGCTCTGGTAATGTCCTCCTGCTCAGGGTGACAGGTCCAGTTGTGCAGATAGGTGCGGTACAGAACGTCACTGAGCATGTCCTGGCACCTCTTAGCCACCACGTTGGGGATGATGTCTGCAGGGATGTTGTACTTGGTCTTGGTGGTGTTGTACTCCTTCTGGTAAATCCTCTAAAAAAATGCATTGGGTGGGTTATTTTCATATGAACTAATGAAGGTCCTACCTCCCTGCAATCAACAACAACATCATGAGACAAACTCTCCCTGCAGAGTCTGACCAGCTCCATATGTCACTGACTTCCTTACGTGACGCAGAGGTGGGAAGACCAATTTCCCTCAGCACAGCCCTCCTTTACTTACTGTACACCGGCGACTTTACCTCCAACAATGTGTCTGCCAAACCACTTAAGTGTACAGGGGACACTGTTTGGGGTCATATCACGGACAACAATGAGTCCATGTACCGAGGAGAGGTTGACGGGCTGGATGGCGTGGTGGTTGATGTCTGTTGACACCCCCCACCTCTCCCCCTTGTGGTTGAGGGATCGACTATTAGTTTGGCTGAATCATTCAGTTAAGGACAACCTAATGATCGTCCACAATCTCAGGTGGCAGAACAGCATTATAGCAATCCGTGAGAGGGAGCCCTAGCTGATGCACTACCTATTTGGCTTTTAGCGTTATTTTTTTTATCCAACACGTCCCAACACAGTCACATTATCCTCTGGCCAGCTCGGGTCAAGCAAACCAAGAACAAAAAATCCTGTCATCTGAACAGCTTCTTTTCCTGCACTGAGGTCCTTCAGAACAGTCTGTTCCACAGAGACTGATAGTGCTGCGCTTACCACATCACGACACCTCAAAACTGTCAGCTGATTGGACACTGACACTGTAAATTAAAGATATGTCTTATATCCCATTATTATTCCATCTTATTTGCATAACACCTATTTGTATGTAAACTTTGATTAGAATGTGTGTGTTCTATACCAGTAAATGTTGCAACATTATTACAATGTTGTACAAGAAAAGTGGAATTCTGAAAATATTCAGGTAATGACAATTCTACATTTTTTCAACAAAATAAGCAAAAACAACAACAAATAAACACATTATATATATTTAAATATTTAAATAAAAATACAAGTAGCTAGCTAGGTTAATATAAAACAAATCTAATGACCACCTTATTGTTTCTTTTACAGCATGTTGCAAGTGGTCTACCCAGCATATACTGGGTAAATGATATGTATTATATCTTAGATTCTGTAGATATAGTCTTACCAGATATACTGTGTTATTGTGCAGTAGTGGCATATCTTACCATGGGCTTTTGTTTCTCCTGTGCTCCACAGCGCACCACCTCAGGGAAGTCCACCAGGGTGTCAGCCATGTAGTGGCCCTTGGCCTTCTCGTGGGCATCATGGTACTTTACCTGAAAGGTAATTCTAATGTTACCCATCATGTGTCAACACATGTTGCTCTTAAAATTTTCTGTACATTTAATAACCACTGTATAACTTCAAGGAAATCATGACATTTGTATGGTGGTACTCCAATGACTCACATCACTGACGATCTCCCTGTTCTTCTTGGCTACGGTTAGAGGGATGTACTGGGCGTCGAGCTGGTAACTAGTGGCTTTGCTGTCATCCCAGGCACTCTTGTAGTATTTCTGTCCAGGATAAAATTCACTTTTGAAAATAACAATTTTAAAATGTCTCATTTCCAAAATATGTCTAAAAAATATATTATCATTATTACATTTCAATTATTTATATATCAAATCTGACATTTACATTGATAGGGGTTCCTATAAATAACAAGTCATATGGATTTTAAATTACTTTACCTCACTGTTGATCTTGGCGCACTCTCTGCTATGGGCCAGCTGGGGTGTATCATCTGAACCAATGTACCTGCCCTTTTCTGCATTAAAGGTCTCCTTGTACTTCAGCTACTCACAACAGAAGGAACAGGTTATTATCCAAAGTAAATATCCCCCACAACCTTCTGACAAGTTTTTAAGACATGTTTCTCAGGCCATCTGATTGCCACCAAGATTATTAAAACACTTTGAACAGCAGAAATATGCATCTAATACAAGAGACATTCAGACAGCTCATGCTAAACTTGTAAACTGATTCACTCACATCACTGAGGTTGTTAGCATTGACAGTGGCCAGTAGAATCTCTGGACGATCCACAACATGTGTGTATTTGGCAAAGTTGTCTTTGGCATCCTTCTTGTAAAGCCTCTGCAAAAAGATAGAGGGATAGATGGAGGGAGAGACATGGTAAGAATTCACTGAACAGTAGCTCATGAGATTTAAGGAAAAGAATGTGTCAGTTAAACCCATAACACCTGGATTACAAACCAAAGAAACGTACCTCGTTCAAGACCTTCTGGGCATTCCTGACTTTGACGTGATCAACACATTCGGCTGCCACCCATCCACAGCCACGCATCCATTCCATATCAGCCTTGTAGACGAACTACAGGAAGACAGGATAGTCAGAAAATAACAGAATTTTATTGTCACAAATTCATTTAGTGTGAGAGAGAAATTGAGATTTCTGTTATTTTAAAACATTTGTGACGGTAATGTTCACAGTTCACTGTTTTACTGTGTGTGTGTGTGTGTGTGTAAGAGAGATATTCTGTGAGCTCTAAAGTATATTAAACATACTTGTTGTTTGTTATTTATGTACTTACATCACTCTGGAGGTCATAGGCTTTCCGGGCCTGTGTGACGTCTGTGGAGTCTGGCAGGCAGGTCCAGTTGTGTAGACGAGTCCTGTAGTTGTTATCATTGACCTGGATCTGGCATTTCTTGGCCAGCTCAAAGGACAACATGTCAACGGGCAGACGGAACTTGGTCTTGGACTTGTTGAAGTCCTTCTTGTAAAGAGCATCGCTGGCAATCTTTGCTGAGTTCAGAGCCAGCATGAGCAGAGGGTCGTCCTGGACACTGAGGGCCCCGATGTGGTGACCAACTTGTTTTCGGTAGCTTGCCTTGTATTTGTGCTATAACAGAGTGTCAGTGTGTGCCAAACAGTGTCAGTTAATTGACGGATCATTTATAAATACAGAGACTGCAATATACAATATCTAGTATCTAAGCATCAATCAGGAATGGATACTTAGATTAAAGATTTGCATTAAGAGCGTAGTTTGACCTCAATGACAATCTGTTTAAGTAAGGATTAAACGGTGATACTCACGTCGCTTTGGACTTTATTGTTATGAATGCACTGCTTAATGGGAACTGCATCTCCAGGCATGAAGTAGCCGGTGGCTTTGACCTTGTCCCAGTCCTTGGTGTATAGTTTCTGTGAACAGGGAGATTGACAGGGATTGTCATATAAATATTTTGTAATTTGCAATGTATCATGATCTTTTTTTTGTTATAATTTCTTTAGTCCCTTCATTCAGAATTGTTGAAGCTTTATTCAGACAGGCACACACTGTCATTATTTTAAACTCTCCGTTATTAAAAATCAACAGACATACATTTACTCCTAATGAATATTTGTTTGACCCTCTGGTCATCTGAAAATTTGAATATCTTATATTTACTCTTTCACAGCCAGAAGAGGACTGGGCACCTCCCAGGCTCTGGTTCCTGTCTAGGTTTCTTATTAGATTCACCGTTCTATGGATTATTTCTCTACCCACTGTACTTGAACATCTTATTTTTTGCTCTTGTAGTGACAACTGTTAGTTTAAAAAGGGATTGATAAAATACCGCACATTTATTTTTATTGATTTGAGTGATCTTACCGGATGGACATTCTTGGCCACCTCTCTTGCAGTTACTAGTCCTGGGGTGTCCAGGAGACTGTAGTTAGTCTTCTCTGCATGCCAGGCAGCACGGTATTTTGCCTGCACAAAAATAAAAGACAAAAGCAATGGATTCCTACTGTAATCAATAATAGTCATTCTTGCTTTTGAAATGTTAAGAATTTGAGCCCTCATATAAACAGATTTGTTCATGTGTTGTAACATCAGTAAGTATTGTCTCTTTTTCCCACCCACCTCATTAAGGACATCTGCAGCGTTCTTAGCGCAAACCATGTCCACTCTGTCTACAGGGGCTGTGAACTTCTGCTGATCCAACTTGACTCGGTAACCTCTCTGCAAGACAACATCAACAACAACTGCATAAACCACAACAGAGAAACCAAAACCTGCCCTACATATCTCATTGCATATTAACACATTTAAGCAAGCCAATGCAGTAATGAAGGTAAATGAACGACACTGATTGGCATATATTACAGCATAACTATACTTTTACATATGATAACTAATTAAAATGTACATTAATAATCTAATAACTAATTAAAAATATTATTCATCAAGTTAGCATTTCTGATCCAAGTGGACACAGCCACAATGACTGTTACGTATGTATATATGTTTACTTTCTTGTTTTGTCATTAGATCCATCAACTTTTTGTGGCCTAACTCAATCAACACTATGCAATTTGCTACCACATTTTTCATGTGTATATGTGTATATATATATATAGTTGTGCTCAAAGGTTTGCATACCCTTGGAGAATCGGTAATATATGTACCATTTGTAGAAAACATGAGAAAATATGAGTGAACAGGCAAAACACGTTTTTTATTTCTAATGGAATTCACATTTAACTGTACATCATAACAGAATAGCACAATCATAACACAAAACATTGCAACAAGTAAAAACATTAACTGAGCCTTTTCCAAAGTCTGCATACCCTTAGTTCTTAAATCTGTGTATTGCCCCTTTCGCATTAATGACAGCATGCAGTCTTTTGTAATAGTTGTCTATGAGGCCCTGAATTCTTGCAGGTGGTATAGTTGCCCATTCGTCTTGGCTAAATGCCTTGAGGTCACGTAAAGTCTTTGGTTGTCTTGCATTAACTGCACTTTGGGGAGATCTTCCCAGAGTGGCTCAATGATATTAAGGTCAGGAGACTGTGAAGGCTACTCCAGAACCCTCACATTATCCAGCTGTAACCACTGGAGGGTCAACTTGGCCTTGTGCTTAGGGTCATTGTCATGCTTAAACGTCCAAGAGCGTCTCGTGCAGCTTTCATGCAGAATAATGCAAATTGTCTGCCAGTATTTTCTTATAACATGCTGCATTCATATTGCCATTAATTAAGATTCCCTGGGCCTTTAGATGTCACAACCCCCCAAAACATCAGTGAGCCACAACCATGCTTCACAGTGGGGATGGTATTCTGGGATGGTATACCCCTCTCCAAACATTGCGCTTATGGTTTTGACCATAAAGCTTTAATTTGGTCTCGTTACTCCAAATTACAGTGGGCCAGAAGCTGTGAGTTGCGGCAAGTTGTTGTCAGGCATATTGTAACCTGGCTTTTTAGTGACATTGGTGACATCTTTTTATATCCTTTTCCCTCTTTATAAAGATCCATTACCTTGTTACGCAGGGCTTTTGACAGTTCTTTTCTACTCCCCATGGCTTAGTATCTCGCCTGCTCAGTGTATCCACGTGAGAGCTAACACACTCATTGAATGTATATATACAGACACTAATTGCTATTTAAAAAGCCACAGGTGTGGGAAATTCACCTTTAATTGCCATTTTCACCTGTGTGTGTCACCTTGTATGTCTGTCACCTGTATGTCACCTTGTTTGTCAGCATTCTATCATCTGAAAAATATATCCAGAATCAAAAGCCTGGTGTCCCAAATAGACGAAGAGAAGCTCATCCGTGATTTTATCTCTAGTAGGGTTGACTACTGTAATGGCCTGGACTCCCCAAAAACACTGTAAAACAGCTGCAGCTCAATCAGAATGCAGCGGCTAGAATGTTAACCAGGACCAAGAGGACCGAGCACATCACTCCGGTTCTTAAATCTTTGCATTAGCTTCCAGTCGGTTACAGAATAGCCTTTAAAGTGGTGCTTCTAGTTTATAAATCTCTAAATGGTTTAGGACCTGAATACATTTCTGATATATAACAGCACTGTTTAGTCTCAGCTTTTATAGCTTCCTATTTTTTTTATATTCTATTTCTATTTTATTATTCTGTGTTTTATTATTATGCTGTATTTTATATTTCTCTTCTTGATTTAGTTTGTTATTAAAGGGATATTTCCTATCTTTTACCAATTGTAATGCAAGTTCTGGTGCTATCAGAGGAATAACCTTTGTTGTAATGTAACAATCTGCTACTGTTTTTTCACTGTAAAGCACATTGTGTTGCTTCTATGTATGAATTGTGCTATATAAATAAACTTGCTTGCATGCTGTAATAAGGCCAAACATTCAAGGGTGATATCTGTTATTGTTATGATTTGAAAAGGAGCCAAACAACTATGTGATAATAAATGGCTTCATATGATCACTATCCTTAAACAAGATTTTTGTTTTGCATATTTTCAAAATGAATGCCAGAATTTCACAATTTCTGCCAGGGTATGCAAACTTATGAGCACTACTGTGTGTATATATATATATAGATACACACACACACAAACACACACATAGATACACACACATACTTTTTATATATATATATATATATATATATATATATATATATATATATATATACATATTATGTTTTACATTACATTTATAGAAAAGGTACTTACATCAGCAAGGACTTTCTGGGCATGTTTCACTTTAAGGACATCTACAGACTCATGGGGATTCCATCCACATCCCCTCAGCCACTCCATATCAGCCTTGTAAACCGCCTAGGGAGAGACGAGAACGTGTTTTCAATGCCTTACTGATTTAATGTCCCAGTGTTTAAGCTAAATGTAGCATGGCGAAGTGATAATCATCATCAACCAAGTACAATGTGGTAGAGGGATGATGTGAAAAATGAGGGTGAAACTCACATCGCTCTGCAGCTCATAGGTTTTCCTGGCCTGGACCACATCAGTAGAGTCTGGCAAGCAGGTCCAGTTGTGCAGTTTAGTTCTGTAGTTGAAGTCATTGACCTGGACCTGACATTTCTTGGCCAGTTCAATGCTCAGCATGTCCACTGGGAGGTGGAACTTGGTCTTTGATTTGTTGAAGTCCTTCTTGTAAAGGGCATCACTGGCAATTTTTGCTGAGTTCATTGCCAGTACGATCAGAGGGTCATCATTGACGCTGAGGGCTCCGATGTGGTGACCAACCTGCTTGCGGTAGCCATCGTGGTATTTGTACTGGGAAAAAAGAGAACAGCCAGTTATATCCACTTAATCCATTGCATTATGTGATCTAAATGGAATGGATGCAGACGTTTTCCTCTTACATCGCTGATGATGTCTCTGGATTTTTTGGCTTTCAGCACAGCGATAGCATCCTCCTTGATTTGGTATGCTTTAGCCTTTTCGTTATCCCAATTCTTAGTGTACAGTTTCTGTGAAATGGAAAGATGATTGATTCAGTGAGTCAAGAAAATCTGGTCATACTGTTGTATGCTTCTAATTTAAATTTGTCAACAGGTGTTTTATTTATGTATCTGAATAAATGCCATTATATTGATGTCGACTTAATCTGTACATCAAATGATGAAATAGTCTGAATACAACAAAATAACAAATCTACAGAATGTGATTTAGCGTAAAACCAAAGAATTCAGTAAACCTAACTTACTTCGCTGATGGCGATGGCATTCGCCTTGGAAAGCAGAATTGAAGGGATGTCATTTGGCAGGTGGATCTGGAGTTTGTCCACATTCCACTGTTCTTTATATTTACTCTGTGAACAGCAACAAATAAGCACAATCGAAAAGGGAATCAACCGTCAATTGCACGAAGAACCTCTATTACATAAAATCTCTGTCCATGCTGTAACAGGAAATGCATTTTTTACAAAGCGCGCAAGATTATAGATCATGTTTGGAAGGACACTTCAGAATGACTCACATCACTGAGGTTCGCAGCATTTTGCTTGGACAGGACAACCTCTGGAGTGTCCACAATATTGGTGAACTTGATCGTGCTGGGAGGCTGGCGGTACAGCCTTTCGTTGAGGATGGTTTGTGCATTCTTAGCCTTAATGACATCCACAGAACCCTCGGGCAACCAGCCACACCCTCTGAGCCATTCCAAATCAGATTTGTACACCGCCTGGATGGAACAAAGCATAGAGTAATGTTAGTCAATAGTCCTTGTAAGACAGTGGTGTAACAGGCGATTATACTTTGATGGTCGATAAGTACCGAGAGTCAGTATGCATTGGACCATTATTCTCTGTGAACTCACATCGCTATGCAGAGCGTAGACCTTCCTGGCCTGGACCACATCGCTGGAGTCTGGCAAACAGGTCCAGTTGTGCAGTTTTGTCCTGTAGTTGAAGTCATTGACCTGGCCCTGGCATTTCTTGGCCAGTTCAATGCTCAGCATGTCCGCTGGGAGGTGGAACTTGGTCTTTGATTTGTTGAAGTCCTTTTTGTAAATGTTATCACTGGTAATCCTGGCTGCATTGGCGGCCAGCATCAGTAGAGGGTCATCCTCAATGGACAGTGCTCCAATATGATGGCCACACTGATTGCGGAAACCGGCCTTGTACTTGTACTGGAATGAGAGAGGACCAGCTAAGTATTGTGTTGTCTTTTTCATGGTTGCTGACAATGCTTATTTAAAGGAGATACAAGAAAACTTACATCACTGATGATCTCTCTGCCCTTCTTGGCATGTAGGATAGCAATGGCATCCTTATCCAGGTGATATCCCTGTCTGCTCATCTCCTCAAATCCTTCACGGTAGAGTTTCTAAAAGGACACAAAGATGTCATTTTTTTGTGGCCTTGTTGGTGCTCTACTTTATTTCTTAAAATATTATATGAAGAACATTACAGTTTGAAGGCTGTATAAAACAGAAAACCAAAACAGATTCAGCTTAATAAATGTAAAAACAACATACCTTGCTCATGGTGAGGGCATTGGCCTTGGCTAGCACAAGCTCTGGAAGCTCATTGCCAACATGGATTTTGACCTTATCAGCCTCCCATTGTTGAACGTATGCACGCTAAAATACGGGGAATAGCATAAGTACACTTTATAAGAAAATAATGTTTTTTTAAATGTCTTTCTTTTATTAAGATTAATGACTTTGTCATGTTGATTATAACATGGATTATAAATTCTACTTTCACATTATAAACAAACATTTCCATTACCTTGTCCATTGTCTGGGCATTAGCAGAAGCTAAGACATAAGGCATGTCATCGGTTTTGGCTGTAAACTTAAAGTTGCTTGGGTGCTGTCGATATTTCCTCTCGTTCAGGATTTCGGCAGCCTTCTTGGCTTTCTCAACATCAATCGAGCCAATAGGGACCCAACCAGTGCCTCTGAGCCATTCCAAATCGGCCTTATACACAGCCTGGGTTGATATGGGAACAACAGAAGGGAAACCATTGGTTACAAAAGAGGCTTTGTGAGGTAAAATATATGTCTTGAACTGGTATGATAGGTGTAACGTATATAATCTTAATGAATGATCATACTGTACTCACATCACTATGCAGAGCGTAGACCTTCCTGGCTTGGACTACATCACTGGAGTCTGGCAAACAGGTCCAGTTATGCAGGCGAGTCCTGTAGTTGAAGTCGTTGACCTGAGTCTGGCATTTCTTGGCCAGTTCAATGGTCAGCATGTCGACTGGCAAGTTGAATTTAGTCTTGGACTTGTTGAAGTCCTTCTTGTAAAGAGCATCACTGGCAATTTTTGCTGAGTTCAGAGCCAGCACAAGTAGGGGATCATCCTGGACACTGAGGGCTCCAATGTGGTGACCAACCTGCTTGCGGTAGCCTGCCTTGTACTTGTACTAAATAAATGAAATGTAGATACTTGTACTTAAATCAACATCACATACAACAATACTGAGTATCAACCCTTGATGTTCAAGTAATTTGGAAAAGGATTTAAGCATACAGTACTCACATCACTAATTATCTCTCTACCATGCTTGGCAGCTTTGATGGCAACACAATCGCTTTTGAGGTTATAGCCCTTATTGAAGATTTCGATCACGTTGGCTTTGTAAAGTTTCTGAAAACGTACACAAGATACAGCTTACAACAAAACCGATATGCACTAACCCTAACCCACAACAACAGTACAGGAGCTTGGATTAATGAGTAGATCTTCAGATGTAGTTGCTGAAAGTATATTATAGTAATGTATGTATCAATGTACTGTATGTAGTTGGGAAAAAACAGAAGACCTACATTGCTCATGGTGAGGGCATTAGCCTTGGCTAGCACAAGCTCTGGAAGCTCATTGCCAACATGGATTTTGATTTTATCAGCATTCCACTGTTCAACGTAATGGCGCTGAAATCCAAGAAAAAAACATTTGTATTTAAACACAAAATACAGGTAATGGTTTAAATAGCAATTGGCAAACACAAAGATGCTTCAAAAGCTACAGAAATGCAAGATTGACCATACAAACCAGGATTGAAGATTTCACCTACCTGGTTAATGATTTCAGCATTTGACTTGGCCAGTACCATGGGCATAGATTGCATGTCAGTGGTAAATTTAAAGGAATCTGGTTTCTGCTTGTAGAGGCGGTCGCTCAGAATCTCTGCTGCTTTCTTGGCTTTCAACACATCCAGAGAGCCGATGGGAACCCAGCCAATACCTCTAATGAACTCCAAGTCCTCCTTGTAGACAGCCTGAGCAGTGGGGAGGCATATTCAACCAATTAAATAATTACTCACACAAAAAAATCTATAATTCAACTTGTTTTATATATAATATAAATTTAACAGAAACACATTTTATACAGGATACAGAGGGGGAGCTTACGTCGCTTTGCAGATCATAGACCTTTCTGGCATGAACGACATCACTGGAGTCTGGCAAACAGGTCCAGTTGTGCAGTTTAGTTCTGTAGTTGAAGTCATTGACCTGGACCTGGCATTTCTTGGCCAGTTCAATGCTCAGCATGTCCACTGGGAGGTGGAACTTGGTCTTTGATTTGTTGAAGTCCTTCTTGTAAAGAGCATCACTGGCAATCTTAGCTGAGTTCAGAGCCAGCATAATTAATGGGTCATCATGAACACTGAGGGCTCCAATGTGATGGCCAACTTGCTTCCGATAGCCAGCCTTGTATTTGTACTATTCAAACCCCCCCAAAAAGAATGAAAAAGAAACATCAGAAAATAATTCAAGAGTTTGTATACTTACTTTAGTCAGACGAGGGCTCATTAATTGAACAACCTTTGCCTATACATGTTTTAGTGTTTTTAAAGAAGACGTTCCAATTTCATGGACAAAATTAAATGTTTCTAATAATTATTGGTGCTACATCGAGCTACAACCCTATTTCTAAACAGTTGGGATGCTGCATAAAATGCAGATAACAGAATGCGCAAATAATTCTTTCTGTATTCAATTGAAAATTGTAGAAAGACAACATATCAAATTTTGAAACTGTTATTGTTTATGGAAAATACATGCCTATTTAGAATTTGATGCCAGCAATACATTTTAAAATGTTGGAACAGGGGCATGTTTACCACTGTGTTGCATCAAATCTTCTTTTAACAATATTCTGTAAGCATTTGGGAACTGAGGAGCAATTGCTGTAGGTTTGAAAGTGAAATGTATCCCCATTCTTGCTTGATTTAGGATTTCAGCTGTTCAAAAATTCAGGGTCACCTTTGTCGTACTTTTCATTCCATAATGTGCCAAATAATTTCAATAGGTGACTGCAATTTTATGTTGTGATACGATATTCTTAAATTGTACCACTATTTGCCTGCACAGTCTTTCACAGAGATGTGAACCTCTCCACATCTTTACTTCTGAAAGACTCATCCTCTCTGGGATGCTCTTTTGATACAGAATAATGTAATTGACCTGTTGCCAATTAACCAATTAGTTGTGAGATATTCCACCAGGTTTCATTTAGCATTACACAACTTTTCCAGTCTTATATTTCCCCCACCCAGCTTTTTTGAAACATGTTGCTGGCATAAACTTCAAAGTGGGCATATATTTTTCTAAGAACAATAACATTTCTCAGTTTCAACATTTGATATGTTGTCTTTGTACAATTTTCTGTTGAATATGTGGTTTAAATGATTGACACATCATTGCATTCTGTTTCTCTTAAAATTGTACACAGCATCCCAACTTTTTGGGAAAGGGGTTGTATAATAATAAATGGTGACATCATTGCTTAACTCTATGACAATTGTAAAAATGTAAGAAAAGGGGACCAAAATATACAGTACTCACATCGCTAATAATTTCTCTACCATGTTTGGCAGCCTTGTTGGCAATTGCATCAACAGGAAGGAAGTAACCCTTCCTGATGGTCTCCTCCATGCCTTGTTTATATAGTTTCTGTCGAAAAGAAGAAGAGTTTACATATTTAGTAATTTGGCAGATGCCCTCACCCAGAATGTCTTAGATTTAGTGTAGATATTTTAAGATTGCTAGGTGGTACAACCATGCAACTCTGTAGTAGTAAATACATCTTAATGAATTAGTTATCAGCAAAGTAGGTGCTACAAGGAAAAGAAAACAAATTATAATACATTTTGGAAGTGAAAATAGCTAAATATTTGGGAATTATAGCTGGATCACTGTTATAGATTAGACCAGACACATTCAACTTGAGGTGAAGAGAACAGACCTTGTTCAGGGTGATTGCATTGGCTTTGGCTAGCACAAGCTCTGGAAGCTCATTGCCAACATGGATTTTGGTCTTTTCAGCATTCCACTGCTCAACGTACTGGCGCTGAAATATAAAAGAAATATCTGTGTTAGAGGAAAAAAATTATCATAATGAGAATAACAATGCATGGTATTTTATACAGAACATTTTTCAGATTCACAAACACTCAAAATAGCTAACAGAAATGCAAGATTGACCATCTTAATCACTGTTCTGAGAGATCGATAAATATTCGATACCTAGAGGATATATTAAATAGGGTAAAAGGCTTGATGTTGAGGTGGACCTAAGTGTACGAACACTTTAAGTCAATGTCAGGATGGTTGTGAGAGCAAATTAGTTCAGCAGCTATTGAAATATATATATATATATATATATATATATATATATATATATATATATATATATATATATATATATATATATATA